>JAMKCH010047855.1:0-10820 GCA_023653785.1 Ophioderma brevispina
ATATTGAAGCGCAATAGCAAGCTGGTGAGCCCATTTATTGATCAAATCTGTAGGAAGCGGTTTCTTCAGAGTTTCTCAAATAATCATAAAGAGACCCATGTTCTGCAAATTCCGTGATGATGAAATAGTTATGCCCTTCGTCTATTTCTGCAATAAATGCTATGATATTTTGGTGATGGAGTCTCTTTAAGATATTCACCTCTGTCCTAGATATCTTGTTCAGCTTTTTTGCTGCTGCTTTACTGTACCCTTTGTAGCTACCTTTCTTAAAGGTTACACAATAAACAGTGGAAGCGTGACCACAACCAACAGAGTCTTCAGAAAATATCAGATCATCGTACTTCAAGATTTCACTCGATGAGGATTCGGCGTGATTCTTTCCTTCTGAAATCAAATAATAATTAAATGTGTAATATGTCAATATAGTGAAACCAACTATAGTATACAAACGATTTTCTTGTTCGACAATGTAAGATGATGCAGCTTCTCGTTGCCTCCCATGTATTTCGTTGAACCAGTTTTTCTGATTAAATTAACCAGACGACCTGGCTCCGTGTTTATGTCTGTTTCAAAATATCCATGTAAAACTTCAAACATAAAGACAATCCTTTATATCTCATCATAAATTTTTCCATACACTTAATGTTTAAATTAATGTAAAGCCCAAATTCACGAAATTCGCCTGATCTGGAGATGTTGTTTCTCGATGCTTTTGGCAGGATCATATTGTAATTTCGGATTGTCACGTCTTACATTCGTGACATTACTAGTACGGCAGATGGACCCCGTACCTATACCTGAGGCTAACCTGACTGACATAACATGATCAGTCTCAGACACAACATAGTGATTACCAGTATGAGCTTGAACTTCAGCTTTTGTCGTTGGCGCCTGAGTCTATACTTGGGCCGGTGGAGATATGGCCCGGCAGGAGCCATAGTCTGGGCTCCATAGATGACAACGAAATAAAGCGCGAGACTAATGTTGCGTGAAGAGTCGACTGAATCGAGAGCCCTATAGCGGACTGTGAGTCCGGAGGACTATCATCAACTCACTGAAGGCTGTCCAGCGACGGACTGCAGGATCTTGATCTTGTATGCATACGGATACGGTTACAGATATGATAGCCTTGAATTTGACCATTCACATGGCTGCGCAAATAAATTTTAGTTTCGCAGTGCGTCATTATTACTCGATAGAGGACTGTCTTTCAACATGATAAAGTTGGTCTCATAACCACGCTCAAATGTGGTAGACGTTTCATATAGAAGTCCCATTGATGCAAATGAGGTATTGCCATTCATTCCGTCAAGCACTACTGCACAACGTCATACAGCGCATGACGGAATCAATTGTAATACCTCATTTGCATCAATGGGACTTCTATATGAAACGTCTACCTCAAATGTTGCCATCTTTATTTTGAAAATTGATTCTAGAGTGATTTTTACCGCTGAACAAGATGGTGAACGCCAATAATTCAAAACAATGTGCCCAATGTGTTTTCTGTGGGTTCCACTCCTAAAAGGGGTGTTTTTACTAAAAGGGTTAGGAATGTCATATTTGTGATTATGGTGTCTAATTATCCGGCAATGAGTAATTCAACTGAACTATTTTTAAAATCCTAAAATATGTTAAATGCTTTTCCAGGGGTGCCAATCCGGGGAGGGAGTATTTTAATGAAAGGTTTGGGATTATGCAATTAACATAATGTCAAATGACACACTTTCTCAAATCAGAAAATCAACTGAACTATTGTTAAGTCCCCCAAAATGCTGCTCCGAGGGTGACCAAAGTGCTTTTCCAAGGGTTCCACTCTCAAAAGGATTGTTTTTACTAAAAAGGGTTAGGAATGTCATATTTATGAGATTTAGGTGTCTAATTATAAATTTTCTGGAATGAGAAATTCAAATAAACTATTTTTAAAATAAAAAATATGCTTAAAATGCTTTTCCGGGGTGCCACTCAGGGAAGGGAGTATTTTAATGAAAGGGTTAGGAATATCCAATTAACACAATTTTATGGTCAAATTACACATTTTCTTACATAAGAAATTCCGGGGTGCGGTTGTGTACAAAGTGAAAGTGGTGCACAAGGATCAACTCGGGGGAATTTTTTCCCCGCTGCAACAGAATACATCTAACCGCCAAATTGATTTCCATCAGTAATTCTGGTAATCAGTTGGCGTCTTAAACACAGTATGACTCACCCTGGCTGCCAATGGATTGGGAGGTCTCTCCAGTAGTATCATCTCTTGATAATTTGGAATCTTCTTCTAACCCTGTGGCTTGTTCAGGGTGTAAGCCTACTTGCTCTTCCTGTGTAGTTTCGTCATCTGTGGTAAGCCATAAAAAACTGTTATTATTTTCGCACACACTAGATCGTGCACCAACACTGAGAATATTACTTAGTAAAAAGTCTTATTTTACTAATAAAATTAGTCAGCAAATCGTTGTTTATCATTCCGATAATGTCTTCAATGCGGAAACTGTGTTGGGCGATGCTGGAAGATAAACCTTCCCATATTTAAACTAGTTTTCTGATTACACAATATTTTCATTACATCTAAATTTACACTTAAAATGACAAATATAATGACTGCCGAATTTCTAATTTGTCATTTAATTAATTGACTATTCAATACGACTTATAGACTCACCAATACTAAATTAGTTCGTCACTTCACCAACAATGGACGAGTTAGTACACTTGGTCAGTTGCTAAGTACGTTTGACGAATTTTGTAATAAAAAGTCCCTCATTATCAGTGTGTAGAAGTACTTGCAATTGATTTAATTAATCCGAAAATCTTTTAAAAACTTCTTTTTAATTCAACCACTTTTTGCACTATTTTGGATTATAAAACATACTGTGCAGACTGATTAAAATTAGTCAATAAAACACTTTTTTCACTAATTAATATTCTCAGTGAATATTAGTTCTTGTGCACGTGCTACAGCATCGGGTTATGGAGGTCTTTACATTCGACCATATGGCTGGAAATAACATTTGTACCCCCCCTCGTAGGCTAACAACCATTGGGTGGTGTAGTTCATGAAAATGCGTGATGACAAATATAGCCCACCATTTTAACAAACCTGGGCGCCAGCTTCTAGGCAAAGGCTCTTGAATATCATACTAGATATCCATCTGGATTAAGAGTTAAATAAAACTATCACAACTGTCAGATGAATATGAAGCTTCAAAGTTGAGCAATGATGCGCCGCTATTTTCCAGGATGGCCGACATAGCAAAGATAAAAAATATAATAGTATATTCCTGATATCATCTTCCTGGGCTACATATGAGAGATATAACGTTTTTTGTCAATGACTTTTCATAGGCGGCTGTGCAAATTGTCATGACTGTATTTCATTCTTAAGAGTTTTTTATGTAACCCTTGGCCCAGAAACAAATTCTTTTTAACACAAAAATTGTCTTCCTTGGTGTCGCTACCTTTGAGATGGCCGCCATTATGTAACGATTTTCGGCGTATGCAAATGTTGCTCACCATCACTTTTCCTTTTGTCACCATCTTCCTTCCATGACTGCACAATTTTCGTTCCGGTCGCGGCTCTCCTTAAAGAGATACAATGACATTTCCAGAAGAGCACCTCCTCTCCCACCCCCATTTTTTTCGAACCCGCGGTTTTTTTGTGGGCCGCTGGCAGGACCACTTTAGCAATCCGTTTTGCGTGTGTATGTGTGTAATGTGTGTATGTGTGGATGTGTGGTGGTTGTGTGTCACAAAGTGTTAAGTTTTTTTTTAAATGACCTCAATTGAAAAAGTGAACTTCAGTTGGAACCAAACTTCGTCATAGGGTTGCACAATGGGATCCGTCATAGGTTGATGAGGTCAAAGGTCATTTGAAGGTCAAAGGTCCATGTGGGTCAGGTTGAAAATGGGCTAAAAATGTAAAATGCATCTAATGGGAAAACTGAAGTTCAATTGGAACGCAAACTTTTGTCATAGGTTGCACCATGGGATCCCTCATAGCGACGCTGGGCGGGAAAACCTCATATGTGCCCTTGACTTTAAAAGCAAAAACTCACATGTAGTAAAAAAAAACGGTTACATGACAAAACCTCATATGTAACATTTCGAGAGACCCAAAACTGAATAATTTGCTGTAATGTCATGCAAAAACCCTATAGATTTAGGTATTATGTACACTCCAGAGTTCTGAAATAAAGTGCCCTATGTGATTTACTATCATATTGGCATGAAATTCAAGCTAGACCCCGATGTGACACAATGCCATGAGGTTTTAGCAATGGGCCCACTTTTTACAATATGGGGTTTGCATTTGCCCTCTGGAGTTACATAGGAGGTTTTTCCCGCCCAGCGACGATATTTTGATAGATCAAGGTCCACGTGCCAGGGTCAAGTCTGGGGCGGCCCACAGCTTATATTCTTTTGAATATCAAGCGCGGAAGCCGAGAACCGCGAACTCTAGTTTACCAATGTATTAAGATGCAATCCTGAAGCCCCAAAACAGCAAATGAGCCCAAGAGTTACAAACCTATCTCGCTGCTATTTCACATCTATAACTGCTTGAGAAACTGATACTCGTTAGGATTAATGATACTGTCGAGTCAAAATACCCGCGCACCCAACTGGATTTCGAGAGGTAAATCAACAAAATCAGATACAAAACAGTTAATGACTTCGAGACAGCTTCCAAAGAAGCAGAAGTCTGAGCGTCTTCATAGATCAAACTGCTGCGTAATACAGTCTGGCGTCGAGGTCCCTCTACCGCAAGCTACTCAACATCTTCCACTGATTCAAGCTTGTCAATTGATAATGCTGCTCATCCAACAGATCTTCTTCCTGGAAACATCAATATCAATCCAGTAGAAAGCGCAAACTTCGGAAGGGTGTCCCACAATGTTCTGTCCTGGCATCCATTTTTTCAACATTTACTTCTCATATATGCCAAAGGGAGATTGGTCGACAGTACTCCTATGACCTATGCAGACGATACGGCATTTGGAATAGCTGCTGATTCTTGAGGCCTTAGAAACAGTGTTTCAGAAAGATCTAATCACTGTAATCCAATTCGTCCACCGATTGCCCCTGAACGCAGCAAACGCCAAGACCGGTAGCGTTTCACCTTGCAAATCGATGCGCAAAAAGAGAATAATTAACATCACTCTATATGGAAGATAAACGTCAATCGACCACACCGAGTACTTGGCGAGATAGTGACCGCAGCCTTACTATCAATCAACACACCAAGGCAGAGGCTGCAAGACGCGTCCTCGTGTCAATCCCCTCGAAGGCTCGCAGGAAGGAACTGGATGAGGTGCATCCTTCGACACCTTCCATACATCCATGTATTTTGAATCACGAGAAGCGTAAATCATCTTCTCATCAACGCTGCACCAGTACAGAGTCCGAAGTTGTACGTCACATGTACACTCACACAGGACAGATTGATGTCGTCTAATGATCACTGAACTTGTTAGTGGTTGCCTTTTGGCGACGCTGTAGAATATCTTCCAACTCTGTCTGGCATAGCTCCTGAAACCTTAGGAGTAACTTTCAACTATTAAGCTCGCCAAGAGTGTGATGAACCTGGTAGCCAAATCCCCCACCAACAAACACCCGTTGAGGATCCGAGAATTCCAAGGAATCACTTTGTCTTACCCAATCCAGACACGCATCGCAGTACCCTATCGTCATCTAATCCTGGATCTAACAACTGTCACCCTTATACAGATCGAATCGGTGTTGTGGGATATACCCACTAACACAGATGAAGGTGTATTGAAAACCGCTGCACACATCTCTCTCATTTACCAGTGTGAACATTTGTTTACATGCCTCTCTTCTAAATAGACATAATACTATGAGTCAACTTACCAAGAATTAACGTATACATGATACAATTCATCCAGCAGCCTACGAAAAAAAAAAAACTTTTCAGACAATTGAAATTGTGCATACAGGTTCAGAAGTCCGGTGTTTATTGTTGACATGAGAAGAAAGGGAAATCTCAAGGAGCTGTTCTCACCCCAATCATATGGGAATAACATTGTGAAAATGGGAGGTCATCATGTTGTTTATAATCAAGTCTACAAGTTACATGTCCTGGCGTGCACGAGTGCACATACAAGCACCTTATTGCATATAAGCCATGGCATACATGGCCGAGCTCTGTTTTTAAACATTTTAAACTAACTCCCTTAAACCAATCTATTAGTGTCTTTGTGATCCGGTGATAGAACAGACCTCACATTCGATGGGAGGATGTCACGCCTCTACATTGAACCTAAGCGATGTTTGTGAACAGTAGCCCTTAATAGGAAGCACTGACCCTCAACAAGACTCAGAACTGACATTTGCCGTATAAAGCACTTCCTTCACAAGATCGGTGGGGAACTTTCATCACCTGCGATTGTGGAGAACTAGAACCCATTAGCCACATCATAGATGACTGTGAGGTCTACAAGTCCCCAAAGAGGATCCCATGCCTGATCACCTGGACTATCAATCTGGTTAAAGCCGGATCTTCCACTGTGAATTTTCTTTTGTACTTGTTTGTCCATATACCTTCGAAGTGGTCTAACAACCGATCCATACAATTTGAGAGAATCGTATCTCAAAACATATCTTCTCTTGTCACTAACTACTAACTGCAGCGCTAACAGCCTGACCAATTGAACCGATAACTTTAAAATATTGAGTAATCACACACTTATTAGTCGATGCAATTTTGATAATTAGTTCAAATGTAAGCAATCAATCTACATGGTCGAGAGATGTTACTGAATGAATGTCTCGGAATTAATGATGTGAAAAAGCCGTCTGCTCATTTTCGGCAAGGCATAATTGGTAAACCCCTAACTTATTATTATTATTATTATTATTTATTAATCTTACCAGGGTTACCCGATTCACTAAAACCGCTATCTTCAAAAACAACGGGGCCTGCTCAACATATACAAATTTTACAAACATTATAAACATATAATCCTAACAAATATATAATCATAGAGTATTCAAAAGCTGTAATGTCACAAATGTTATATACCAAGGTTAAAAATAACCCCTTTCATACAAACTAACCTCTTAAGTCCTAGACTTATTGTAAGTCTAAGGTGACTGAATTAGTGACAAAACCTATTGGGATTTAAAAATTGCCTTGAGATTCAAATATTAAATCTTTAAATGATGTTGGTAAAACAGTTTTTAACTCGTTTAATGTTTATTTTCCAAATCAAAAAGGACTTATTTTAAGTAAGCCTTTTCAACGATTATTTTTTTAAGTCACAAGTGTTGTCCAGCTAATTCCATTCCCGTTAGACTTAAAATAATCCTAAAGATTACAGGCTAACAAGTGCATCCCTTGCAAAAATATAGGGCTAAAGATAGGTCCAAAAAAACAAGAACTATATAGGATAATAATTAATATAGGGGATAAACAAAAAGTATAGGGAAAATATAGATTTGGATGTATGTTTTAATTGAGCCATCTTCTGGCGTATTGACTATATTACATGTAGATAATATTCCCATGTTTGTGTAATTAATAAATGAGTGGGAATGCTTTCTGACGTGCACCTAATCCCTATTTGAATTTGAATTTGTTTTGAGAATCTGGGGTTTCCCCCTACAGAGGTACATTATTCAGCATGAACGCTATATAAGTCTGTCAATGAAGTTTGGAACCGTTTTTGACATTGGACCCAATCCCAAGAGTGTTGTTTTTGGGTGGAAAAAAAATGCCATACATTTTCTTGAAAGTTTTAAATTATGCGCATGTGAGATACCGTGGGGAAAACCTTCACTTACAGTGGAAAATTGGGTACATGTCCATTCCCGGCTATCTTCTGGCAACACACCCCAGTTGTGTGTAGTTTAGAAGTGGTATGCACTGCTAGTACCCTCCCTTATCACACGTATTTAACAACTATGGGGTCAATATCAGGCACTTTGAACCTTGTACACCCATGTATGCGATTACCACGGAAGGTGCATTGGCAGTTTTCCTTCTCAAACACATGGTCAAAGGTCCACAATGGTTCATTAAAGGTCAATTTTACGAAAAGTGGTCAAGGGTAATGTCGGGGTAATTTAAATCTACAACACTGTTATAATCTTGAGCCAGTGGTTCGTTTTGAGCGATGAACATATACCTCATTTGCTAAGGAATTGTTGGCTTTTTGGCATAAAAATAGGGTCAAACCGCACATCAGGCTCATTAGAGATCAATCTGTGTCCAAAACCTGAGTGAAGTTTTGGGCTGGTTATTTTTTTTATCCAGTGTGATGTCTAGCACCATAACTTTGCAGCAGAAATGGACATTTAATAGTTGTAAGCACTAGGTTCAAGTCCCATAGGTCGTTAAATTTAACCTGTGTACAACAAAACTGGTGAATCTTAGGCCAGTGATTCTTTTCACAAAGTAGAAGTTAATACGGTCATGTTTCTAAACGATGAGCCCCGATACTTGACGATCTAAGAGTCTACCAATCACAGAGGGAAATACAGTGGACAACCCCAATACAATTTCACAATGTGCCTTCGATATCGCTTATTGACACCTGCAGATCTGCACTCATCCAAATGTTGTTTTAGCCAATCTGGTTCTTCTATTGGTTCAGAGTTGTCATTCCCTCAAACTGCCTCAAAAAACTCTTGAAAAAGCCAGATATTCTGGGACTTTTGCCTGACCCCAAAAAAAATCTTGGACAAAAAAGATACATATGTCGCAAATTTCCTTATAAATTGGTATTTTTTTACCATATACCTGATGATGGGTAAGGTGCAAAGTACACTGCACACCCTCTACCAACAATCGAGTAGCGCACCTCCCAGGGAGAACAAGGAAATTTACTTCAATTGTTTTGTAGTCTGAGTTTACCAACGCTGACTTCTGTATAGCATCTCCTATTTGTAGAAGATATTAAAGCATTGGGTCTATTATTTCTGAATAAATATTTTCTGTTTTTTACTCCTAAACAAAAGTGTATGCATCAAACAAGTCATCAAAATTCAAGAAAGTCCTAAAAGTGAACAAGGTACTGAAACGCTGACTCTTTATACTGCACACCCATAGCAGACTTAAGATGGGCAGCATACCCCTACCACCATTTTTTGTAGGCTTGGTTTTTAAAGCTCCTTGTAATGAACATTTAGACTCTGAATCATACGTTATAATAATTCTGTGAACAACCATGCAAAACCAATCTTTATTTTCTGTGGAAAAAAAATAGGGAAATATGGGGATCTTTGTGGAAGTTTATAGGGATTTATAGTGAGATGGTACAAAATTGGAATATAGAATTATAGGGCCCGCTTGTAGCCCTGGAATAAGAGAGAACCCATCCCACAAAAACGACACTCTCATTCAGCGCACAACCGATACATCCACGCGCGCGTACGCACGCACACCCTCACACACCTACACACACACACCTCCCCCCATACTTCCAGCGCACCACACACCCCCACACCACAACACCCCCTACACCCACATCACACCACACACATACCCAGTTACTAAAAGATCAAATTAAAGCACTAACCTACACGTAAAATACCAAAATCATGCATCAATTCAGGGATAACTATTCAAGCTCGCAACTATGTAAATATTGCCAGACCATGGCACACATTCTTTACACATGATTATGTTGAAAACGTTGCACCTAGTGATTTCCCACGCAAATTCAAGCTGTTCCATACATATTCGAAAGAACATTGCACATATGATGTCATAATTATTTACACACATTATTTTGTTTAAAATTCTGTTTAAAACACTGCACACTTGGTGAGTTCCGTACGGCAAAATCAAGCTTGTTCCATAATTGAACACCATTATAAGAAAAAGAGGACTTTAAATACTGAGTATCAGAACCATTGGAAATTGGTGGAAGAGCCAAATGGCCAGCTGCAGCTTGCCTGGTATTTACGTTATGCATATTAGATATATATTGAAATCTTTTGCAAAGATAAGTAGGTGCGATTGTTAACCTGTTACGTTTCATTTATTGGTATATTAGGGAGTACCTTGGCTGTCTGAAGATGGCGAGGTTTCACCTGTAGTATCATCCTTTACTAAACTGCATTTTCCTTGATTCGTGGTCACATCTGTATCGGTTTTTCGAACCTTTGATTGTTGTGGATCTCTCACATGTTCTACAAATGTATCATAATAATAATAATAATAACAATAATAAAAATAACGATGACGACGACGACGACGATGATGATAATAATAATTATTATTATGATGATTAATTTAACAATAATAATATATTTCAAGTATTAAATGGCTGAAAGATATACGAATCTTAAAACCTGATTGACAATAGATTGCACATTTTATTAAACTCATCTTGAAGCTCCTTGATGTTCCTCTAAAGAAAATTAGGAAAATTCTTCCTCTTTCTTTCATTTTCTCCCTCCTTTACCTCTTCCCTCCCCCTCTCTTCCACTCTCTCCCTCTTCTCTCTCGCTCTCTCCTCTCTCTCTCTCAACCTCGCTCTCCAATTCTCTTTTATCACATCTTTACTAAATTACAATATTGACGTACCTTCTTCCGCCTTTGTTTCCAGATATTCGTATTGCAGACTACCAATATGCTCGGGATTTAGTGACACATTTTGAGCAAGTAAATCTTGTTCTATTATTGCTGCACAGTCCTCGTCAAGTTCCTTTAATTCTTCCAAGAAGTGACTTGCAGAAGCCACATCCGTCGAACTTCCTTTTGATACGTGACATTCAACAAGTCCCTTAAGAGTGTCAATGAGAACTGACTCTTCTACAAACTCTTTGTTTGCGTATACCGTTTGAAAGCGCTCAAGAGC
>JAMKCH010047856.1:0-11680 GCA_023653785.1 Ophioderma brevispina
GTGTGCCCTATTTCCCGATATAAAACCATGTAGTATTTGTTTTATTACACCTCACTGCGACTCTGAGGACGAGGTTGTAGGGAAATACCTCAATCTACTTCCCTAGGGAAAGAGCACGCGTAATAGGAATCAGCCAATGAAATAGCATGATTTTGTTCATGAATATTCATGAGGTATAATAATATGAATTAACCCCCCCTCCTTGATTCCGCCCACACTTTCATGAAGGGCACCCCCGCTAAATTTGTTCAAAAAGGCTGACTCAGAGATTTTGAAATGCAATTTTTTTGTGTAGTAATTAAAAATAGTCAACTAGAATTAACGATTGTCACCAAAAATACTTAATTCCAAAATTCGAGATGAATCAGAGTTTTCATTTTCATGCAATAAACATTTATGTACAGTGTAACAGTGCCATAGATAGCGTGTACATAACAAAATTTACGGATCCGGAATAAAATTTATAACAAAATTGCAATTTTCCATATGAAGGGCATCGATTTGAGCTTACATGTAGTTATCACAGTGATTATTATATTGACAAGCATTATGTATATGCAAAAAACTTGATTTCTTTGAAAATTGAGGGCGCCCTCCTCAGGAAATCTCTGAGTCCAGGTGGTGGCGGCCAAGCCTCATAAGCCCTCATTCATTATAGCAACTCACCAAAAATGTCAAAAGAAATTACAGCAATACGGAGTGCAAACCACAAACCAATTTGGGTGCTTTGATGTGGGTCGGTCATGGGTGTTCCCATAACCCACATACAACCTCGTCCTCGTTCGTTATTCATACCCAAAAAAAATCAGAAACAAGGCAAACTCGTATTTACGCGATGCGTAAAATATGTCCCCACCGAATTTCGCAAAAAAAAAAAAAAAAAAAATTCAAGTAATTTGTTTGTTTAGACCCTAAACTTGGCTTTCACAACCTTATTGTCACCAAACGAAAACACTCCATTATTTTCCCACGTCATCCAAACACACATGCAAAATTTCAAGACAATACGATAAAGATAAACACGCAGTTAACAAAACCATTGGCTTCAAAACCCCAGTACTATAGACCCCCGAATACTTCGTGGGTCTAAAAATGTCAAAAGAAATTACAGCAATACGGAGTGCAAACCACAAACCAATTTGGGTGCTTTGATGTGGGTCGGTCATGGGTGTTCCCATAACCCACATACAACCTCGTCCTCGTTCGTTATTCATACCAAAAAAATCAGAAACAAGGCAAACTCGTATTTACGCGATGCATAAAATGTCCCCACCGAATTTCGCGATCATTTGGAAGTGACAACTTAACTGCACTAATTAAAAATTTTGATATAATTAAAACATAACTTGTCCAAGAACTCCATCCATAACTCAAAAAATAACTCTACAAAACATAATCGATGAACTCCACCCATAAGTCACCAAAAATAACTTAAGAATAACTAAAACTAAGAATAACTCACAAAAACTCTAAAACGTAATTCACACAAAAAATATATAGCATAATAGTCTTTCATGAAAAGATGTATTACATTTGCAAAACTAAACCACACATATCATGTTCACACAAAAGATGTATGGCATTGTAAGCCTTTCATGCAGCGAAGAATTTTGCACATCCGATGTACCCTTTCAGCAAAACATTAATTGCGCATATTTAATTAGCTCATTTGCATACCTAAGCCGCATATATATCATGCACTTTCAAAGTGTGAAACAATGCATGCCAAAATGTACTTCATGTGGCAAAAGAATTTGCATATCTGATGTACCGTTTCAGTGATACATTAATTATGCATATTTAATTAGCTCATTTGCATACCTAAACCACCTATACCATGCACTTTCAAATCGCAGAAACGATGCATGCCATATCGCACTTTCAAGAAGGGAAGGAATAATAGTCTTTCATGTAGCGAAGGAATTTTGCATATCCAATGTACCATTTCAGTGATGCATATTTAATTAGCTCATTTGCATACCTAAGCCGCATATATCATGCACTTTCAAAGTGCGAAAACAATGCATGCCAAGATATACTTCATGTGGCAAAAGAATTTGCATATCTAACGTACCGTTTCAGTGATACATTAATTATGTATATTTAATTAGCTCATTTGCATACCTAAACCGTCTATATCACGCACTTTCAAATCGCAGAAACGATGCATGCCATGATGCACTTCCATGAAGCGAAGGAATTTTGTGTGCCCGATATAGTGTTTCAAAGATACAGCATACAGGGTTAACATTTTTATCACGGACATTCCAGGTTAAAATTTTTCTCACAGACATGCGGACATAGGTACACACGGACATACGGACGGAGCCCATTTTATAGTCCCCTTCCGAACTTCGTTCGGCGGGGACAATAACCCTTCCAATGGAGTTTATTCTCAACGGTTTGGAATAAGAAAATATTCCTTGACAACATATACAAATTCAGAATTTTTCGTCAAGACACATCGTCCATACCTACCTCCTACAACGCTACGTACGGGAGTGTATTGAAAAAGCTGGGGTGGGTGCGCAGCGGATCCGATGCGGAATAAGCAAATTCAGAATCAGTACAAAAACAGCACTTATTGAAAATCTTTACCTTTGATATAGTCCTAAATTATATGCACGTCAGACACTGTCTTTTGAAATTTTCAGATGAGCACTAAAAAGCTCTTCTTGGCTCCTTCACAGGGCTGCCTAATAGCTTTGTTTAACACTCTTCTGGGCTTCTGGAACTAGCTTTTATAAAGCATAGCAAAGCACGGTCCGGCTGAATCTAACAACTTACTTGATGATCCCTGGCGGAATAGTTCAATGGTCATGCAAGTTTATTTCTTTTCAGGTGTATGCAAAAGAAAAGCATTGAAATTTGTTAATAACTGCAATTAAAGACACATCCATGATTTGAAAACTATGTGAAACTTGCAGGAATAGCTTTCAAAGTGAGGATAAGTCTGTGAGAAATTCCTCATAAGTTACCTTTTTCCAGCTGTAGAATTGACAGAGAAAAGGAATGAAAAACGGCAGTGTTCCAAGATACGCTTCTCATTCAATTACGTGTTGTATAAGTGTCCGTTCGACAGTATGACTAAAATCTCCGATCGTCCTTTGGTTGCTTCTGTCTTATCATTTTCAAGGGGTATGTTAGGCTACCTGTACTTGTGCATACATCAAAAATCTTTATTTTTGAATGATTTTTTTTTTCGATTGGCTGCTTTGCAATCACTCACTGATAGGGTGCTTTACTCAAGTTAGTAACAAGTATAACTATATTAAATAGACTCACTCAAGATTTAATCAAATTATCATTATCATTCAAAGCAAGTGTGTCAATTGTAAGTGAATAATGTTTTATATTCAAATTAGTACTGTTTCTGTTTTTCACCCAAACCTCCTCTTGTAATGTCCTTCAAGTTTGTAATTTATTTTAACCATCTTCATATTTTAATATTTTTAATTTTCAGCAAAAAAAGTCTTGTGTGTTCTTATTTGTGGCTAACTCCACGTGACTGACGGACAAATATATAAGACACAGCTTTTTAGTTTTTCAAAGCCATGCAGAAAAACATCTTCTTGGCAGAGCCAAAAAGGTACACTCCCAAAGCAAAGAAACGGTCAATATGTTTTTATTTAAAAAACACAACTTGAAACCAAATGTTTTATGCCTGTATGGTTGCACTTGAAGTGAGCGTTTGTGACTGACGGGACAAAAGCAATAACATCACTTTTTTGAAAAAGTAGATTCTTGTAAAAAGCTATATCTGTTTTCCAGATGAGATTTTATTTGCAAATTGGTTGTTAAAATAAGCATTGAATACATAAAACAATTAGTAAACTTATGATCAATAATAAAAACCTGAGAATTCCAAAACTGGGCCTATCAAAATCGTGACTGACGTGACGTGACTGACGGGACACATTTTGGGAACATTTTCTACATTGTTCTTTACAGCAATGCGCAATTGCCTCAAATGTACTTTTTTTGGGGTTATTTTTTGCCACAAAAACTTAATATCACAACCTAATAAATTTGGACATAAACATCATTTGAGACCTCTCATGTGAAGGGCGTCCATCTCAAATATGCACTACACTTAGTACTGATAAAAATGGTAAAATTGCAAGATTTTAACCCATGATTTGACTGCCAGTTGATTTAAATGTCACAATGAGCATTAAAATAACTTGTTTGGCCAGCATTGTTTGTGCAGAATCTCTGAATCTGAGGAAAACCTAAGAATTGTGTAACTTTGAAAATTTTGACCATTTGAATGTAACATGAAAAGGTGCCCAATTCAATTACAAGGGCTTGAGACTACATATTTGTAATTTTTGTTAAATTTTCATCAATGGATATGCAAAGTTATTATCCTCATTGAAGACTTGTTTAATTCCTTTGTTGCAAACGGGGGAAATACTTCTTTAAATCATCGTCATGTCAAAAGATTTAGGGGATGTATATTGCACGGTAACGACGGACAGAGGCCAAAACGTGACTGAAGGGACACATTTTGAGATGGAATATTTTCTTAACTAAAGATCAGGGAACAATTTTATGTGGTTTTTATATGAGACCATTGGATAGAAGATAGATTAAAGCTTAGAATTAGAAATTACCTGTTAAATATAAAGAATAACCACTTTTTACTGTTTTTGTTTGCGTGACTGACGGGACCATTTCACAACCCATACCTGCAACCTACATATCCTTAATGATTTAAAACTGGGTTTAAATTTTTATCTTGGATTGTTGAAGAGGTAACAAAGCTGCTATTAAAGCACAATAATAAATTTTTGGTGTTGTGCACTATAACATGGGAGATTTTACTACTGTCCAATTTGGGCTACTCCCACTGGTGCCCATTTTTCCCTCAACTTCAAATTTCGTAAAATAAATCAATTAAAGAAACACAAAAAACGAAAGCGGTGTCTGACTGCTTAGTTAGTCTACTTTACAGGACGCAATAATTTGGAACCAACCAAGTACACTTTTAATTTCATGCAGATGCAACATTTTCACTAGGAGTTAGCCTTGTGTCAAATCCACTGTCCATACTTACATTTTTATGCCTTTAAAAAGACATATCAATCATGATCAGAGTCCTAATTGTACACAGATGGGAATGTTCAAATTCTAAAATAAAGTACAAATTATTTTTCAATCTGAATTGGGACGATTTTGTGGTTCCCTTGACTAATTTTTTCCATTCAATGGTTAAAATCTGATGATTTGAAACGGTGATTTCCTTAAACTTCTAACCCGAAAATCCCAATTAAACATAGCAAGGTCAGCCCCACTAATCAAGTGAGTGGCCTCCTGGATTGTTCCCCTGTTTCTATTTTCTTTATATAGGCACGAGCAACGCTTCGCTGATTACCAATAAATTACGAATGTAACGGGCACCAAGAACCGCTCCCGACTGGCCAATTGGTTGACTTGAATTATTCACAATTATTTTAATCTAATATGTGATTTTTATACTGATTGCAATCTTTCATTGCTTGTATCCAAGTTATGTTTTGGAATGTCCTTTGATATGACTTGATTATTGTAGAACTTTAAAAACATAATGTTCTACTACTACTGTTTTGATTTTATATGTCATCCAAAAAAAGTTACAAATTTAATATTAATTGTTTGTTTTACTTGATAGGTGTTTCCTCTTCAGTATTTAAAATGTCCAAGTGGTTGTTCACCTATCTACTATAGGCCACTGTTTATTTTTAGTACTATTTTGAAGGAAGCTATTTTAATTGTTCACCACTTATCTCTATGTTGCTTTCCAATTTCAATGCTCTTGTAATTTAAAGGACTTTTTGTTCTGAATGTTTTAAGTGTAGGATCAGCAAAACCCATGAATAAGAGTCCTCGTTGTGTCACTTAGAGTAAAGGGATGAATGACCATGCAAACCCTGGTCAGCAAAGTGGGTAAAATTTAGGTTATGTGGTAGAGATTTTTAATCTGAGTCAAGCCTTTTGGTATGGCCCTGGCACCATTACTAATTAATGCCTGGCAGTCCTTAAGTCAGGTAATAACACTGAAATTGATAGCTACACATGTTATTCATTCAACCATCTTCAACAAGTTAATAAGATTTGGCTTGGGCATCCTAGAATGGTTAGAAGTTATTGATACTGTTTGCAGAGTTTTACATTTTTGCTCAAATCTGATTGGCTAGTTTAACGTTTTCCCCAGGTTTTCCTCGTTGGTCCATCTTAGTCCAAATTATTCTCACTATTCCTCCATCGAGAGTCTTCCAATCGCTCACATCTTAATCATCTCTGTCATGTGAAACTTAGGGCCATTTAATTCAACTGTTTGAAAGTTATATTCCATCATCACCAAAGTCTATCATGCTTACGCCACTTCGTTGCGCATCATACTGAAGTTGTCAAGCATCTTCTCTGCATAGTAAATCACATGGTAATCATCAAGTATAGTCTGCATTGTCTTCATTGTGTTTCTTCTAGTCTTTGTTAATCGGCATCGAGTAAATGCCCAAAACAACCCGATCAGAGCTCCGGACGAGTGGAAGTACTTTAACGAGCATCTTCTCCCCCCAAATTCTACTTATACTGTTACAGACCTTGGCCATCCAACGTGGGGGCATAAAACGCGATTTTGACATTCTCGATGATTGATCAGGGCACCCATGACCCTTGGAACTTGTAACGCTGCTGATTTAAACACCCTGATCTCTGAGAGCTTTTGATATTTCTTCTGTTAATTATTTGCATTTTGGTCATCCTGTATTTCATCTTAGGGCGACCTTTATGCAGCTCGGAGTGAATTTCACGCGAGGATGTAAACTTTGTTCATTTTTGTGGATTTTTTTGGAGATCTTCTATCTGGGTGGGACTCGAACTTGATTGTCTCCTTGTTATTTGGAACTTCACCATGCCTGAATCTTACATCTAATCTATATTTTGCGTGTGGAGATGTTTCGGGAAGTCCAGAGTTAGCCCATCTACACAGCATACAACTGTATGTGGGCGGTGTCCATCATCGGCGACACGCACTTCTGCATTCCCCTGACTCGGACTTTTCTTGCACGCAAAGTGACTGGTCTATGAGAGAAGTGGTTTAATGTGAAACTGGATATGGTTTTAAATCCACGTGCTCGTGACGCACACCAAAGAAGATTTATTTATCTACAGGAGTAGGTATTCTCAGGTATAACCCTGCAAAGCTTAAGCGGGTCAGTTTGGAGATGGCGAAAGTGTGGGAGTTTGACAGATTGTTTTTGTTGAAGGACGCACTCCAGAAGCATCAATGGCTATCTAGGCCTTCTGGTGGCCCCTGTTCTTAGGCAGGTGTGCATGCCCCTCGCGATAGAGACTCTCCCATAAGATTTGAGCAGAACTGTGAAACCCAGCATGATCTGGCAAGATCCTATCACGCATCACTTCATGACCCCTGATTCTGATTTGTGTGTTGCGATCAGGTAACAGTGGATTCCACCAGTGACTCTCCACACTCGCTGATTCTGGATGGCGCATATGAGTAGCGATAGCGGAAGTACTGACTATCTAACCCTGCTCCAAGACATATCTCTTAGCAATACTAAGAGAAACGGGACATGCACGTATATTTCCTACCAGCTAAATGCCTCGCAAGCTCCAGCGACATTCTTCTAGACTTGAAAAATCCAGGGCAGCAAAGACGAGAATGTGTTTTGCTTGCATTCAAGGCAACGCAATGCGGGGTGATGATTGTTGCTCCAAGTCGACTTCGTCGTGCACCGGACGCATGTCTACTGAAATGGATCCATACGGCACATTGACACCGACGATGACAATTATGATCTCCTGTACCGCCTCTCGAGCAAACCAAATGCCAGCTGCCTATATTTGAACATAGAAGCTCATGAAGGGTCATAGTTTGTATAAAGTTTTAATCATGAACTGGTAGAAACTAGATGATGACTAAAAAGTTGGTAGTCATCGGAACTGCACTGTTTGATATCATTTGTAGATGTCGGGACGACATTTATTTGCGCGGGGATGAGCGTAACACAGACCTAAGACCCTCCTCTCAATTGTGGTGGACGTTATTAATATGTGCTTTACATGTCTGAAAAAGTTATATTTTTGTTTGCTAAAATTGGTCACAACTTTGTTTATAACTCATTTAATGTTAAGTTTGTAGCACAAATAGCAACTGTGATTGTCTTATTCCTTAACTTGAAATTTCATGTGTTTCTAAATAATTTGTAAGTTTTGTGCATAAATTTGCAACTGTAATCACTGAATCTTAACCTTGATCATGGTGTTAGGTAAAATAAGAAAATAAAGAGGTAGTATTGAGCTTCCGAATTGCTCAAGCAAAGCTTCTCCTTGAACTAAGAGTTGGCGGTCTCTCCTTTGCGATAGCGGCCATTTTGATAATATGTACTGGGCATTAATTTTAGTTGATCAATTAGTTGCTTTTAAGCACTGATTTATTTAAACAGAATATTTGGGAATTTGATCATTTTGTATGGGGCAAATATGATCATTACTTGATATTTAGATTCCTGTTAAAGGTCTCAGAAATGATTCGCTGTGTTTTGTTTGAATTTGGAGCTTTGTAGGTCACAAGAATCGTGTGATCTTAAATTGGCCTTGTGGCCAACCAAATATTTTCCAAAACTCACAGAATATTGTAATTTTATGATTACTTCACATTAGAGGCGTAAAAAAATGTGTTTAAATGTTTATCTTTTAATTTGATTAACGGTACAGTTACTTTTGACTATTTTAAAAAACTAATGTCAAGAGATCCATGGTTTGTGATTTTGATGTGTAAGTGTATTTTCCTTAAGTTGTATATGGACGGCAATTTTATTTGTGTATTATATTTAATACATGTTTTGGATTGCATGTAGTGAATGCCTGATTTCACTCTTCAGTGTTTTGATGTGACTTTTCATTATAAATATGTAGAACTGATCAAAAATGTTCTCATTTGAATGTGTCCGGCTATCGCATTGTTGCCAGGGTGAAATAGCCTGTCACAGGCCTTGCTCGTTTATATGTATTAATTTATTTGTTCGTGACATGTCTTGGTTTTTATTCCAAAATTTCGCAAATTATTTGGTAAAATGTTGTGTAGCTTGTAATTTGGGGCTGGCAAATTCCAACCTTCAAATTTCCCAAATGTCGGGAGACGGGGCCATTTGTCATAAGGGGTGAATGTAACGGTCACGGCAATAACGCATCTTGCCCGCAGGACTGTCAGTTGGTTGACTTGAATCTATTCAGCAATTAACTTTAACTCTAGATTGTGATTTTATATCCTGATTGACATCTTCATTCCTTGCTTTATCCCAGTTATGTTTGGAAGTGTCATTTGATATGACTTGATTATTGTAGAATATTTAAACCATACTGTTCTCCTACCTACTGTTTTGATTATATGCATACCAAAAACGATAGTTACAATTAATATTATTGTGTTTACTTGATATGTTTACTCTTCAGTATTTAAATGCTCGCTATTGGTTGGTTGCACGGCACTATCTACATACGGCCACTGGTTTATCATTTAAGTACTATTTGAAGGAAGCCTATTTTATTGTTCAAGCTCCACTTATCTCATATGTTGCTTTCATTTTCCACAAGGGCTCTTGTAATTTAAAGGACTTTTGTTCAGTGAATGTATTTTAACGTGTAGGGATATAAGCAAAGCTCCATGAATAGAGTCTCTGTTTCACTTATAGTAGGATGATATGACCAGACAAAACCCTGGTCGTTCAATAGTGTTAAAATTAGGTTTGTGGTCGAGATTCATTTATGCTGAGTCAGCGGCTTTTGGTAGGCCTTGGCACCATACCTAATTAATGCTCTGGCTGTACGATAAGTCTAGTATCAACACTTGCATATTGATAGCTTCATAGTATATTCATTCTTCAACTCTTTCAAAAGTTAAATGAAGATTTTAGCTTAGGTCATACATGTAAATTGTTGAAGTTATTTGATACTGTTGCAAGAAGTTTATCATTTTTGCTCAATATGATTGGCTAGTTAGTTTTCCAACAGGTTTCTCTGTGTCCATCTTAGGATTGGCCAATTATTCTCACTTCCTATTCAGAGCTTCCCCTCTGCTTCAACATCTTAAATGCATCTCTGCTAGTGCAACCTAGTGCTCTATTTTAATTCTAACTGTATGAAAGTTATATCCATCATCATACAAAGTCTAGTCACTACTTATCGGCCAAGCTTCGTTCTATCCATATGAAGTTGTCAACATCGCTGCATATTAAAATCACTATGTATCATCAGATATAGGCTGCATGTCTTTCCATTGTGTTTTCTCTGGTACTTGTATAAAATCACGCATCGAGTAAATGCCCCTCCCTGATGGCATCAGACGAGTGGAAACTTTCCCGAGCACCCCTCAATTCCTTACTGTTACACGCCTTACACCGGAACTGGGAGACGACTGTGTTTCGCGTCAAAAATTTTTTCTGTCTCATTTTGTGCTTTTGCGGGTGCCAACGTTTCTATGGATTCTAGGGCATGAGGCTGGCCACTGGTTGTATTTTAAAATCGAGCTAGTAGGACGTAGTCCCATAATTGTGACTACACATTTGACATTTATTTTAAATCATTGGTTAAAAAAAAGGGGGGATTATCATATCACTGAGTTAGGCACAAAAAGTTTATGTGTATTGGTTTGGCCATTTAACAATTCTCACTTTCACTCACCTTCCCAATCAGTTTTCAAGCAGCATAGCAACCACAATGGATGTCTATCATCAATCCATCACATAGTATTATCAGTACTATCTCTTCTATCCCGTTTTTTTTAAGACTGAACATGCGGGAGGTAATTTTTTCATGATATTATTCTGCTTTCTTTACACTTTACTTTTTGCAGGAGTTTTGGTTCTGGTCAGATTTGGACAATCAAATTTCATCAGAATTTTCAATACTTAGTGCAGCATTTTGACAATCTTTTATGATGATACGTCTAGACATAGTAGAAGTGGTCCTCAAGATCAATCAGGTAATTTAATGGATTTGGAGGCTTTGTATTTTTTTAAAATTGGTAGTGGTTAATTGGCTACCAATTACACATAACTTTTGTGGTGGACTACAACATTCAGTGATATGATAATGACCAATGTTAAAATAAAGTCAAATGGGTGTAGTCACAATTATTGGACTAGTAGTGGGGATGCTAAAGACATCAAAGTTTTCATATGGCAACGGATTTCATGTCATAAGGACTGTACGTAATAAAGACTCAAAATTCTTGACTTTTGTAGCACAGTGGACCCTGGTGTTTGAATGAACTGCAGCCTCTGGCTTAGGGAGAGACGATTAGTAGGGCTATCAGAGCGGAAAAAGCCAGAGCAAACTCGGGCTAGTGTTAAAAAACCAATAGGCGACGTTTTTTTGTCTGAAAGTGGGGAATTCTTGGCCGCCCTACCCCTGTCTGAGTCAGTGCTAGTCTGAATCCCACTGACAGAGAAATCGGATTCTCTCCTGCAGCTCTTGTCTCTCCACGGGACCTCACGGAATTGCTCCAAACTGGCCCACTATTGTTGATTTTTTACTTTAAAGTGACAGGAGGAGAGGGGCGCCCTTCAAAATATGTGCTAATATGCTTTAAGTTAAGGGATCATCAGATAAAAATGTTCTTACAGAAAATGACTCATAAATCACACCAAATCCCTTAAATCATTTAGTCCCC
>JAMKCH010047857.1:0-72222 GCA_023653785.1 Ophioderma brevispina
ACCATTATTTTTGCGTGAAAGAACTCGGCCTCCGGCCTCGTTCTTCCACTTAAAATAGTGGTATCACCTTGGTTTCAATTCGTCGTAAAGAGAGTACCAGTTCCCAAAATCATACCTTTATTCTCTAATTATTTTCCATTGATAAATTATGGCAGTACTGCTCACATGGTGACAATGATTAGCGCTGACTTTACATTCACCAAATTTTCCAATGATAACATTTTCATTTTGAAGTAATTAAAGTTTTGACTTACAATTGATGTTAAGTGATAGCTTGTATGTCATACCTTAACCCCCTTGGTACTACCAGCCTATCTATCGCCATCTAAAAATCTGACTTTGTTCCATACATCTTCTACCAGCCATCCCCCAAATCCCAACAAACACACACACACAAAATGTTTTTGATAAAATTCTGATGAGGAAATGTTTCAAAGAAGGCGCACTATTGTCAGACTTGCACAAGTCTAATAATCATTGAAAACACGAAAGGGAATAGAGTTTGTCTGGTTCAGAAAATTAACAAGACTAAAAAACACACATGCTATTTTTGATATGCTTGTTGAATTTCATTTTAGATTCATCCACAAAACCACTGTACAGTCTGCTAGTGTTTGCTGTATATGAAATAGGGCAAATCCACATTCATGCTGCTAGATCTGAGTGGGAGGAGACTTTGAACCAATCCCACAATGCAATTCACTGTGTGCTTGTGTACAAATAGTCCTTATGGGTAAAAAAATATGTATTATAGGTTGCAGATCAACAACACTAAAATATGAAGGATTGATTTATTACCCTCTGTGCTATATGGAACTCACTCAAAATGGTTGTAAAAGGTTTTTGAGCTCCAAAGAACCCTTCTTGGTTCTTTAACCCTAACCCCACGTCAGTTTCTAGCCGGGAGGGACTGAAGGAGTGAGGGAAGAGGGGAACAAGAAAAGTCGCAAATTCGGGTGGGATTCGAACCCAGGGCCCTTCGGGCCCCCATTCCCATGACCCGGGATAGCACGCTACGGCGGTGTCGCTGGCCAGGCCAGCGATTTCGTGCCCATATGAGTCTTGGTTTGATGACGTCATCGCTACTTTCTGCATTTTTCTTACTCAGTGCTGTGAGATTTAGTTGTGTTAGGGTTATAGAACCAGCTCAGATTTTACAGAATCCAAATTGTTGCAAAATGTTTTTGAGCTCCAAAGAACCCTTTCTGGTTCATAAAAGAACCCCTTAAACCCTTTTAGGTGTTCTTCAAAGACCAATCTCAGATTAGAGTATAACCTCAGAACAGTTATGAACCTTCTTTGGTCCAAGAACCCTCATATTTTGAGGTGTTCTGTTCAAAATTATATACTTTTAAAAGCCAGGTTCTGTAAACCTGAAAATGGTTCTTCAAAGAAAAAGGGTTCCTCAGTAGCAATTCGCATGAGCATAGGGGTGGTTAAAGACCAAAAAAGGAACTAAAAAGACCATCTCAAAGTTGTATAAGATTTGCCATTTTGTTGATATACAAACAACAATGTCAATTTGCATGCATTTGAATTGTGAACTTCATACTGGTGAAATTTCCTACTCCTATTGCATTGTGGGAATGAATAACTTCCCCTCCAGATTTTATGTTATCTATCTGTCATGCATTAAATCACAGACAACATTAATTCATCATCCTCAAATTGATTTCAAAACATTTTGAACATTAAACAAAGGCGAAGAAGTGGAATATCAATGAAACAATAAATCATCTAGAAATACATCTTTTAAAGATAAAACACTTTGGTTTAGACTTACAAATCACACTGCACCGAACACACACACATCTTCTCTGAAGTGCATTCGATTACGGCTAGGAAAATCATCGAGCTATGACTTGCGCATGTAGCTGGTGCTAAATTGGATTTGTTTATTGCTTTATAAGATCTGATGATGGAGTAGTCGGTTGAAGCCTCGTTACTGATTGATACATAATGACAATCAAATTGGCGATCATCTAATGTGCCGCCACCAGCATTAGAGAGCGGCAATTAGAGGCATTGTTAGCCCTTCGTTACATCGTTCACTGAACTCAACGCATCCTACCAGTCCTCTACTCTTATTCTAACTATAGTTAGCTTGTCCAAACTGTTTCCTTAAACCCATCTTAAATTTTGATAGTATGGACAATTAGACCTTACCTAAGGCCCCTAAAGTTCTACTGCAAGACAAAAAATAAACTATAACTGAATTGTGTTCACTGAACACAGACCTCAAACATTTGACAAAATTTGACCCAAATGGCCATTTGCTGACCACTAACACAAAACATTTGTACATCCTCTATGAGCTGGCATATACATTGTGTTTTGACTAAAGTGCGTGCTTAGAGCTGGTACAAACTCCTGCAACTAAAGACAGCACAGGGTATATAGGCACCTAGTCACTCCAAACTTCACACCAGACATATTAGGCACTGGTCTTAGGCGATGTGCATGAGTTACATGATCAGCACAAAGGGGGGTGTTTATTAGAGAAAATTTCAGTGCATAAAAATGCATTCTATTTATAAGCTGAACGGGAAGCATAAAACCCCGAATAATGACTCATTTCTGAAGTGAACTTAGGTTTGAAAATGAAAATTGTGATAGAGAGTCGTGAATGCCTGTGTTTGAGCTTACTTTCCATGAAATAGCATTGAAATTTCTGCATTTTCAAGTAATTTGCTGTGGAAAAATTAGGAGAGGGCATTTAATAGGGTCAGGGCGTTTAATAGGAACAATATGGTATGCACGAATGCATACATACACACACACGCACACACATATGTATACTTATGTACTTTTTATTTTTTTTAAAAGACAAGTCACAACAGAATAAAGTGCATAATTAAGCAATGGAGTCACGTCACACAAGTGAACACACACACACAAACACACAGAAATGCACACACAAACACACACGCAATACTTTTATTTGCACTAAAATCATTTCTAAAAATAAACCAAGTGCAGTTAACAGGGCCTATATAATGAAAATTAATTAAGTAATCAGAAAATGCCGCCACCGTTATTTAAATCAGCAATTAGGTGAACAACCCCCAGACTTCCATTAACTCATTCCATTAAACTTCCTACCCACAGGTTTACACAGTGCACGTTCATTCTTTCTTCCATCTCAGCATTCACATTGACTTTTATAGTGTGTTTAGAACTTGCCAACCATGCCTCAAATCAAATTTGAATAGAATAGCTTTTAGCACAAGAAAGACATTGAAGAACATCCACGCAGGGTAAATGCATTATTGTGATGTACTATTTTAAGGAAGATAAAAAGGCATCTAAGCACTATATTGTTAGAGGCTAGTAGTTTTTCTACACAGCTGGTGTACCCTATTCAAATTGCTTATTTTGCTTCTCGAACTATTTTAAGCAGTAGCGACAAAATTCTGACATACACAGGCATGCAAGAGTCATCACCTGTGCAAGAAATCTGACAAATCTATTGTAAGAATCTTGACAAAGAGACCTGTAATGGTATCAAACAGATGATGATGGCCAAGCATCATTCAATATAGCAACTCACCCAAAATATCAAAAGAAATTACAGCAATATCAGGTGCGGATCTAGGGAGGGGGCGGAGGGGGTGCGCGCGCCTCCCGGTAATTCTGCAAAATCTTGCAAAATCAGCCCATTTGACAATTTTCAGCCTCACCCCTGGTAATTTTGACGTTTTTCAAATCCTGGATCCGCCCCTGAATATGGAGTGCAAAACACAAACCAATTTGGGTGCTTTGATGTGGGTCAGTCATGGGTGTTCCACGACCCACATACGACCTCATCCTCGTCCGTTATTCATGCAAAAAAAAATCAGAAACAACCATTACAGTGGAGTTGACAATCTTAAGCTCCAATGATATTTGAATAAGAAAATATTACCTGAAACATATGAAAAAAAATATATCGTCCTCGGACACGCATGTGTCGCCTGCCGTCGCCGTTTGTAATGATAGGTCTCATCTGACTTTGGTCTCCTGGCAGTGACTTTATGCCCACTATCAAAAATGAGTGATCCAATGCTCTGCACCTAGGACTCAAGTATGTTCCAATTGAACTTTTCATTTTAGGCGCTCAATTTTAATGTTTCAGCCTTCCTTCTTACAACTGACTCACTATAGACTTCGACCTTGGTTATGGGACTTTGACCTCATCAGAAATATGCGGGGGGATTCCATGCTTGCACTAACCTATGACTCGGAGTTTGGTTTAAAGCCCATTTGCAAGATTTTATGTGGATATATACAGGCAAATGTTACCCTTTTTCACAACAACAGACATAAAACAAACATCAAACAGACTACAGCTGCGACAAAGTGATCCTTGTGTCCTTCCATGCCTAGGGAGGGCGACACAAAAATGTTGTCAAGGTTTGGCTTTTACATATTAACAATGGTGATGTCTAAAATTGGGATTTCTTGGACTGCTCTTCCCTGGCTATCAAATTGACATGTATTGTGCCCTCTAGTACCAAATCCCAAGTGATCTGTGTAAAACTCCAGTTTTAAGCAAAAAAATCTTGTTATTTACCCACGATGAAATTTCCTAAAATTGACATGTGGAATAAAACATGCATAATCTGTCTCAAAATGTAAGGTGCATTAATATTTTTTGTTTGGTCTATGGTTTGCCATTAATAAAGAAATCCAACAGCTGATGCATACTACTATAGGCATAATTAAAGGTGCAATGAGAGGATTCAAATAACAGGTGTCCCTAAAAAATGTGTGAAAATTATGATTTTCGCCAATCCTGAATGTAAAGCTTACCATACAACAAATAGCCCCATGAAAGGATTAAGCTGAGAAATTTTCTTTGGTATCAATATTGTTAGAAATTCTAAATTTCGTATTAGAGGAGCAAATACTAAACAATTCAGCCCTATCGTTTAATATTGAATAAAGCATAGTACAACATACTTATATTTCTCTCTATTTAACACATTTCTGCCTAGCCAAATACAAGGTAATGAAAGTCTCATTGATTGTGATCCTAATCTATATGAGATCACTATTATGACACAATATTTGGTAGCCTCAAAATCTCTCATTGACACCTTTAAATAGACCTTTATGACATAGCCAATAAAATCTAATAAAGATATTTAGAGGGTTATAGGATTTCTTCAGTTCGATTTGCAGAAAATTGAAAATTTTTACAACACATGCTTAATGCTTGCAATGTGACATCAGTCATACTATAGTCTCTAGTTCATTTCCCTTTTCAAAGCACTACAAAAATTGAGAAATTATGCTCAATGCTATATATTTCCATTATGAAATGTCTCTTGTAAACAAGCTTGCATAAACACAATTTTTACGTTTAAAATAATGCCATAACAACTTTTCAATTAATGCCGTTCCTAAATAGTCGTCGCATCTACATTAAGAAACAGCAATTTGGATATAGGACCAAAAACATTATTGGTTAATTGAACTTGATGGCTGCTTTCATATGTCTGATCTCGCAAAATGCTGTAAGTCGGTTTTTCACTGTGGCAAAATTTTCATGATTGAATTTTGCTACAAAAGTTGTCTATTTGCTATTTTTGACCAGATATCTTCAACAAGTTAAATTGAAGTCTAATTTACATCCAGATATTTGCAGTTCTGTGTTGAATTGCCAGAATCAAAAGAAAAACACAACAAATAACTGTGTTATAACAATTATACATCTCTGGCGCCTAGCCCTTCTTTACTTCTCTCGACTCTTTAATTAGGTGCTATCAAAATAAAACATAGGACTCCCGATTGATTACTCAATGATTAAATTAATGAGTTCTCACATTAAGACAATAGAAGAATCAGTCCTTGTTTCTCCTTAAGCCTTCCATTTTTAATTTAGTGAATATGCGTATAACATCTGACTTTGACATTACTCAATTCCTGAGTTGGTTGCCACTGAGAGTAAATTTTCTTGGAAAAGAAAACATCCCTAACCTAGACTCCGGGTGACTCATTTCACTTGATTTCTTAGTGTCTCTTCAATTTGTAATAATATTACTTTTGTTGAAGATTCCCCAAAATGAAATATCTGTTGTAAATAAAAACAAAGGCCACGCTTCATCCGTACATCAGCATGTGTTTCTTTGCGAGGGGACGTATAAAGGCACGAGACAACATTCAAGAAACAAGAATTGTGGTGTGCTAATAAGAATGTGCACCCAACATCTGTGCGTTTAACCACATTATTTAAAAATGCAAAAATGAACTCATTAAATATCATGAACTTTTGTTAAAAATGGATACTAGCCACGGGAAAAATGCACCCCTCAATTTTTAAAAGAGTTATATCGAGTAATTACCAAATTATTTTAAATGACCCCAAAAGGTGTGAAATAAGCGTAAAATTGACATTTTATGGATTGCAAATATGATTTAGTCATTTTCGGATCCATAGCACATCAGAAATTTAAGCATACTCTTTCCATAGTGCCAATTAGGAAAGCAAGTCCCTACTTAGTTTTAGGGTTTGATTTTTCTAATTAGTTTATGTCCGAATAAACCTTTTGAACTTTCTCAATAGGTGTATGTTCTACAACGAAGTGCCAAATTAGCAGACTTTGCATCCTCACAAATTCAAGTGATCCCTTTAACAGGTGGCACATCCAACAAAGTTCCTTGTCAATATTTTTATGAACAAGGATCGAGCTGTAGCTTTAGTTCGTCTGCAACTTTGCTGAGTCCTTTTCGAAAGTCGCATAATACTGCCCCAAGAAATATTGAGAATAATAAATCTGAACTCATAGTATTCATGATTTACAGGACGAACTCGTATCTTACGCCGATGCGTAAATATGCCCCGCTAGATGTCGCGGAATCACTAAATGCGATAAATGACAATAGCAACACCCTCACCCCTCCCCAACATCCTGTCCAACATGCCATTTCCATCCAAAAAACCTGCTAACCACTACCCTTCCCCAACACCCTACACCCTCCCAACACTATCCCACCCCTCCCCAAAACACCTCCCAGGCACCCTGCAAACACCCCCTCCCCAACCCCAGTGCAACACAACACCCCTCTTAGCCAACACCCTTCCCAAACATCCCCCCCCTCACCAACACCCCGAAACAACCCACCCACCACCCCACACCCCACTCCACTTTAAACACCCTCCCAATACCGCAACACCCCATCCCTCCCCCCTATGACCATAGTAATCTAATGTAGACGATAGGAATTTAGGCCTATCCGAATACCGTTTCAGAGATATAGCAAATTACGCATAGTTCATGAGATTGCCATACCCTAAGCCCATATTCACATACTTTCAAATTGCACAAAAGAGCGAGGTCAGCCCCATGATAGCTATTCATGCAGGCAGGATTTTTGAGTATCAATGTACCGGTGTCAAACAAGATCGCAATTACGGCTGATTTTGCATTATTAATTAGCTAATTATGCCTACGCAATTTGCCCCGAAATACGCCCAAAATCTAATAGGTCGCGAAATCTTCAGCCCGCTTCTTCCACCAAGGTACATCAGTATATAGCTTGAGACTCCCGAAAATCTTGCTACACACCCCTGGCTGCAGGGAAATTTTCATAAATTATGCCCCAAATTAGATACTGAATTAGATTATTTTACGACCCCCAAAATCTAATCAAGTCGGATAATCAATCCACCCGCTGTTTTTCCACAAGTTACATCATTGTTTTTTTTTTGTTCTTTTTTTTCTTTTTTTTTTTTTTTTTTTTTTTTACTTTTTTTTTTTTTTTTTTTTTTTTTTTTTTCGCCTTACTGGAACTCCAGATAAATGATACAACATGGGGCCAATGTTAACATTTTAGCACGGACGAACGAGCGAAATTTTGCATAAATTAGTGCCAAATAGATCCCTGAATTAGCACATCTTTTACGCCCAAAATCTAATCAAGTCGAGAATTCATCAACCAACTTCCTTCCTCTAAGTTACATCATTAGATCGCCCCTTACGATAGGACTCAGAAATAAATACGTATAAACTGATGCGGTTAAACATTATTTATCAGGACGATAAACGAAATGCGATTACGAACGGGACGAACGGAGCGCTGCCCACCTCATTTCATAGTCCCCATTCCCAACTCGGTTGGCCTGGGGACAATAAAAGAGTTGTTATAGTTATGATTTCAGCCGAGGCAGTAAGCCAGTGTATTTTTAATTACATCTTGTTTTCCTTGCTTTGTTTTATTATTCTAAAAAAAAAAAAAGCATGTCTCACACACCAATAGGGGCACATGTTCAAGTATGATGCGAACAACCTACGTCACCATAAAGAGAAAGAGAGGCATGTTTACAGCACTTCTGATCACCGACAATCATGTGTTGATGAACATGTTAAAGACACTTCTCAGTGATTCACCCGGAAGTCAATATATTGAAATTGCGGAAGATTACCTTTAAAGGACCGATAAGTCTAGTAGAATTCCCAAAATGTTAGTTTTTCATGAAGAATGCCATGAAAAAGAATTAAAACCAGCCTCTGCATTGCAAAAGCATATGCATCTCCAATTCGAATTGCGTGGTTGTACCGTATGGACAGTAATGACGAAATCATCTGATTTTGTCCTTAGTTTAGTGCTTACTGTCTTATTTTTATACAGCCGGTTATGCATTAGTAGCGTACCTGTACTTGGTACCGACATGGCAAAAAATCTGATTTTGATTGCATTTTTTTACGATTTTGTGATTATGACAAATCAAGCGATGAGTGCCCTATCTTTAACTGTAGATTCATTAAAATAAAAAATTTCGCCCTACCTGTGAGGACAGGGAGATAGGTGGCACTGCTGAAATTTTATTATTTACTAGTGATGCAGTGTTCCAACTTCGATTTCTAGATTTTCGGTTTGAATTTACACTGAAAGCGCCGTATTATGATCAATATGATTTTAAAATAACCGTCGCCCAATATGTGAACAACATACACTTACATACGCGAATGCACGCTATCACAAATCCCCCCTCTGCTTTTACAAGCCAGGAGCGATATAAAAAAGCACAAGGGCAGGAAAGGACACCCACTGTTCATAACTAGATTTGGGATTTGGAGGTTAGTCTAGACTCCTGTGAAGCTCTATGGGAAAAATCATAAATCAGCATTAATCTTGGGCGATACTAGGTTTCCTTGCAGGAAGTGGCCTACCTAGAAGCAAATCCAGGACATACTGTAGTTGTGCGCAACAGCACCCACAGACAAGTGGAACATAACTAATTGGTTGACCACGGCTAGCGAGCAACCAAGCCCCAGACTAGGACCGTTGTGCGAAGTCAGTGATAGAGCAAGACGTCTGGACCCGATTCCTCAAGAACGACTCGATATTTTCCGTTTAAATATTAAACCATACCAGAACCAAAAGACGATAGACATCATTCTTAAGCAATTTTGCTTCTTTGAACGTTTAGTCCCCTCCATGCAATCACTCACACAGATCACAGACCTCACAGAGAAATAGATTCAAAACAAACAAACAAACAACGACAATCAACATGTAGGTAAACTATGTACAAAAACCCCAAACCTGTGATTTATATAACCTGTTAAACACTCTTATCAAATAAATACATAACAACTCCACATGAGTACAGACACTTCAAACATTATGACACTCTCTAAATATCACAAGGCAACAAGGGATCTAGACAGAAATCCGAGTACATCTGCCAAACAAACACGCCGCGGCAGTCCGTTTTCAATCCTCTCGCATCCGTAAAAATGAAAATCCATCGCGACATTAGCGCTCTTGAGGGATAAAAGTTGTCATAAAAAGGCACCCATTGAATCATAATCAAGACACGGACAAGTATTGTGTTTGCTACTTATACTTGAGATATGAAATCGGATCAAAGATTTGTGGTTTAATGAGAATGCCTGGAGACGGATGGGATGGCATCTTGAGAGGGCGATATCTGTGCCGATTTTTTTTTTTTTTTTTGGATACCAGACGTATGAGGGTAGTGAGATAGAGGAATTTTGAACTTAGCAGCTAGTCTAAAATGAACAATATTATGTACTAAAAGAAATGTTAGAGCATAATCATTTGGTTTGCGCGCTTATTTTTTAGAGCAATTAAAGGTGCCATTGGAAGATTTCACATATCAGGTGTCTTTAAAAATAAAGCCATGCATTTTGCGAATCATGTATAAGCTTTTCCCATCCAAATAAGAATAAGATGAGAAGCCCTGAATGATCATTGGAACAAAAATTGTGAAATTACATTTTGATTTCAGTTTTAAGACAATTCTGAGTAGCAAAGATAACTTTGTGGCCACACCTGGCAGCTAGAACAAAACCTATGCCCACCCAATATTTTTTGCCGCCTTTGTGCTTCAAAATTTTGCGCGCCATTTAATCGTCACTAGATTAACTTTTTAAAATTTCTCCTATTTAGCATGGTAAATTCTTATTAGGCTTCTCTTATTATGTGCCAAATTTTTAGCGAAAATTTAGTCAGAGAAATTGTGACCTATTGGTTTATTTTTTTGGGGTGGGGGGGGGTGGGAGAATTTGTCGTGCACGTCATAAAACTTGATTTTTGCGATCACATGACCTTATTGAGCGTAAAATTTCCAAACCTGGTGCATTGTGGGATGGAAATCAATACTAAAGAAAAGTTCTTCTCAGGATTCCTGCTCAACATTCACATTTGACCGGTGCTCTGTTTCTTTTATTTTTAAGCGTTTTCAAAGCAATTTATAACTTTAAAAAAAAAATACTATAAAGATAAAAGAGGGAACATATGTGTGCAAAGCAGAACAAGAAAATGCCACTTAAGAACGATTTTTGCCCTGACACATAGCCTTTTTGCCGACTTGCAAAAACTGCACGCATAGTGCTTGTGGTTTTGAAGCTAAATGAAGCGAGACAAAGCTTGAGCGTTTTTTTTTGGCTAACGGGCTAACATTTTTTCAGGTTGTATAATCATGCCACATTTAAACACCTCATCATTTTTTTTGTCTTTAAATTGCCAACTTACTTCCTGACAGGTCATAAAAAATGTTTCTTAACTTTTCTTTAAAAAACTATAAAAAAGACTATAAATGCAAAAACGACACGATGGATTTTAATTAATATAATTAAAATAATTCATATTTAACTTATATTATCTGTAGACGCTAGCTTTTCAGGGATGAAGAAAATATTAAAATATTGACATTTCGCCGAAAAACAAAATCTAATCATACGCCATTCTGCTGCATGCCCGCCAGCTAATTTAAACAAATTAACATAAAAATTAACTTCATCAGACTATTATAGACCGCCCTCTTCTTTCTATGTTTTTCAGGCTTATGATCTCACTACACACGATTTACAAATATTGCAAATTCGCTGCTGTTATGATTCCAAGATTAAATTCAATTTCAATCCACTCATTTTTTGTACATAGGGAAACAGCGGGCTGTGGAAACCTGATATTTTAATTAAAAATTTGTAAATCCAAGCATTGTGTATGCTTTAGTAGATCCTGTATTCTCTTGAACAAACTGACTGTAAGGTGTAGCCTGGAGGCACAGAGATGGCACGTCCACCTCCACCAAAGTTGCTACACAGACCATGCGTTTCAATCCACTCCCGGAAACTATCTGACTGCAGCGCCCGATATTTTTACGTACTGGATACCATGGCTGCATACAACTTGGGGCCAGACAATAGTAATCTATACGCCCCAAGATAATGTTAGTGCACAACCTAATTCTAGCTGTCACACACAAATATGAGTAAAATTGCATTATAATATAGTCACTGGCTTCACAAAGGGGGAAGGGGAGGCAGTCTGGATTCCACCAATCCATCCCACTTTAACACTTAAGCGTATAAGGTCTTCTGCACTCCCGTTGGTGGGGGAGGCTCATGTGGACTCTGGTCGATGATGGGGTACATCAACACAACATAACAGGAATTGAAATCGGTTGTAACAATTCCAAACGGCAGTCCAAAAACTGATTTTTATGTCGCAACAAAAAAATTCCTGGCAGAAACTGAAAAATCACTTTCTCAAAAAAGTGTTCCATAAAATTTGGCTCATAATAGGAGAACATAGATACGTTTACATTGCTGGAATAAAAAAAATTAAAAAGTTATATTCTAGTAAGATTTAAGCCTATGGGACAAAACAAATTTTGAATAGCGCCACCAAAATGCTTATTTATGCTAATTAACATAAAACGCAATAGCCGATTTGAATTTTAAGAATAGATTTTTAAGAAAAATCACATTTGCAATTAAATTTGGTAAAATTTGCAGAAGAAGTATAGCTAGTGGAAAAACTAATCTGTAATGATGAAATTTCGTAAAAATTTGCAGAGGATGTAGCTGGTAGAAAATCTAATCCAAATCAGTTGTCAAAATTGTATCACCATTGTTTTTTTTTTTTTTTATTCTGCTTTAATCATAATAAATGAAATTTTCAAACAATTGTGTCTACTAGTTACAGTCGTAATAAGCCAGCTGCACAATAAGGCATTTAATTTGAGTTATAATTTAATGTCCACAACTACATTGGTATCTCTAGGCCTACTATGCTTCTATTTCTGGTTCTATGATGTCATCTTGTGATGAATCAGCCCACAGATGTTGACCAGCTCGTTCAAGTATTTTGGAATATAAATGGAAAGCTATAAAATTAGTAATATAAAACTCTTTTGCTACATAGAACACACATTACCAATTTAAAGCTTTCCATATCTTTTTTAAAATACTATATCACCAATTTTAGCTTTAATGCACAAATACAGTACCAGTGCATGCAATCACTTCCCACTTTTGTACCTTCCTGGAAATGTATCAGTCTTGATGCCTCAAGAAAACTTAAAGCAATGTTTTTTATTTTTATCAGACTTAATGAAAAAAAGGTTGTCTCAGAAAAAAAAAATGGAGAAACCAAAGCAAAATATATGTTTTAGTTAAAATGGTTAGGCAAAATGCTGGACTGTTTTAGCTGAATTTTGGTCTACTATTTTTTGGGATGCCTTTTTAGGTAAATTTCTTACTTTTCCTGACAATTCAAAAGACAATCGGGAAAAAGAAATGTGCAAAAAGCATACAGTGGCTTTAATCTATTCAGGCACCTCTCTGTTATGTATAGCAGAATAGTCTACCGGTCTTAATATTTTGTGATATTTTTGTGAAACCATTTATGCATGCTTGTTCAAAAAGTGTGAAAACCTAATTTTTATTAATTTTACTAAATCACAAGAGTGCCTTTAATTGCTTTCTAAAGCAGTGCTTTCAATTTTCTTCTTTTACTCTATTTTTCTATTCTGAAGAATATCATTTATATTGGATTTTTAAATATCAAATCAATAAATTTGGCTACAAAAACCCTCAGTACACCAAAGCCCAAGGCATGGTTTTGTTTTTGTTTATCCATCCGCCTCCTTTCCATGTGACCCAACATGCTCTTTGTAACAGACCCAGTTATATTCCAATTACCAATTCGCACAACCCATCGCATCGTGTCCGGTAAATATCCCGCTGACCGGTCCGCTGAATGGGGGGATTCCAGACAACTGTCCCGATTAGTGGATCGATACCGTAGCTGTCTTTGTGGCTTGAATGCATAAACCAAAGAAACATGATACACAGAATGGCTAGAAGGCTTCTGTGTGTCTAACATCAGCTGCAAGCCCGGTTTCAAAAATTGTTTGATAACCTTTTCAGATATAGTTCATATAAATTAAGATTATAATCTGGAGCTATATTTGGTATTTGTAGGGGAGGTAATTGCAGAAAAAACAAAAGTGTTTTGCTTGTGCTTTTTTCCGAACCACTTTAGAGATCAGAAACTGTAATCAAATAAATCAGAAAGCTTTTAGGATCCTTGATATAAAAATGAATGTTTCCTTTAGTAATTATAAGGTAGGGGAGAGTAGGGAAATACCGAGCAAGGTTTTCTATATATGGAAAGGAGTTGAATGGATGGTGTTTTCAATTTTTTTCAGTCTGCTTTCTTTGCTTTGGAAATGAATACCTGAAGTTACACTTCTTGCACCATGGGTGTCGTTGTTTTTTTTTTTTTTAATTTCACCAAATAAATTCACTTAAATACATGTGAGAGAGAGAGAAAAATGTTAAATGCCTCATGTGTAAACTCCATTTCTTCACAATTTTTTGCTCTTAGACAAACAAAAAAATGTTTATAATAGGTCACATGTATTTTGATTCAAAGCCATTTTAACTGCTTCTCTTTTTTATTTCATTTCATTTTTTTATTAAACAGTAAACAAAAATGCCTGAGAAATAGAAATGTTGATATTTTTTTAATACAGGGGATCCCAAATCAATATTTTTATTTTATAAACTAATAATTATTCAATAAATCTGGTTTCCAACTGAAGTGTCTTTCCATTTAGTGTGATTGGAGCATTTCTGAAAAAAAATCTGTTAAAAAAATAAATCGATAAAAATCAGCATTTTATTGTGGTTTTGGGGCTACCTACTGAAACAGTGGGTTGATTCTTTAGCTTATCAGATTTTGTTTTCTTTTGTCCGAGAGTTAAAAAAAACTAATATGAAGCTACAAGATATCTTGTCAGAAATCTGTTAATTCAGAGAAAAATGCAACAACAAATAATTGTCAAGAGTCAAAAAAGAAAAATACGATACCCAAAAAGATAGATCTGTCAAAATCTGTTAATTATGAATCATGCATACATCTGGTGTTACAGCCAAGTGGAACGGACAAGATATGACCAGTACCAGACTTTTGCCTTGAGGGGATCATGGTGACACAGTAACCGAGTATGAGACTACTTAATACCCATCAGCCCTCGGGGCATGCCAGAGAAAAACAAAAGACAATGGGCCACAGATAGAAATTAGTTCAAAATTCATTTTTTGGACCCCCCTAATAGACTCAAAATTGTCCTTGAATGCTGTTATCCATTTCAGTTGACGGACGTAAATTGAAAAATATATTATCTTGGGTTGTTGTGGTGGGCTGAATGTATACTGCTTGACTTTTATTAGCAAAGATAGAGACTTGGATTTAAAAAGCTATATTAAAAATGCTTAATTTTAAAATTGTATGAAGTGTTTTAGTTTAAAGGATATGACAAGCGTTTTTCCCTAATTTGCATGTGATTATTTGTAGAAGTCTGAATTTGAGAGGTTTTCTAGAACAAAAAGCCAAGTTCTGAGGCAACAACCAATTGTTAAGTTTTTTTTAATTACATGATCTGATTCCTGAAAATAACAGGTGTGATTATTGTTTTGTAATATATTAATCACCTATTTTATTAACATTTTACTTACTTCAATGAAATTGCCGGCCTCAAGTTGTGATGCACTTCTACGGGTCTTCCTTCTTACCATATTCTAACGACGAAAAGATACACAGCGTTTTATCTGACTTATCTTTCACTTTTAAAGTTTTTCTAGTCTAAATTTTTTAAAAATTGCTTGCCAGAATCACTGCGAGTGCACTTTAAAACGGTCTTGACATTGCTGGAACTGGATCCACATTCAGATAGACTTGGATCATCTCAGCTGATTTAATATGGAATATGGATATCTTGCATGACAAAAGTGCCAAGAATGAACAAGAAGTTTATTTCTACAAAAAATCTAGTTGATGTAAATCATCAAGTCCACTTCAAATAATATATCCATTTCAATATCTTTGTAGTAAAAAATAGGTGAATCCTTGGGGTTTCAGGGCTTGAGCCATACAATGCACTATCCCATGTGGGATGTGAATCTGTGGTTACCCCATAGGCATTAATGGCCAACTTCATGGTTAATTCAGAGGGTTATTAGCTAAATGGCAGTTAGCATGGTTAGAAAAGCTTAAAGCAATAACAGCACATTTTTTAGAGCGCCCCAAATTTTCAAAAGTTGCCGTTAGTGCCACAGTGTGTTGAATTGATAAAGTAAAAAATTTACTTGCGAATGAGTAATGACTCAAAAGTAGTCCGTATATTGTCATAAAAAATAAAATTAGGACAAAAATTGGCGATCCCCGATTGTAATGTAACAGCTGAGCTGGACACGCCAAAATTTCTTGTTGTGATTGATGAAAAGGTGCCACCTCACGGAAAATGACCTCTAACTGACTTGACGGCACAAACGAAACAACTAATGGATGAGAGAAGACACGTACATGACGCTATTTACCGGCTATGTTCATCTGGGAAGGACTTTAGGTCTTACCTTGGTGTAAGATATTCATGAGTTCGATAGAGTAAAGGACTTTTTACGCCGAAAAAAGCTGTAACCTTTAATCCTTTGATCCTTTATAGAAGATTTAATGATAGGCTAATTTCATGAGGGCTTACACCATAGAAGGATGCCAAATCGTGTGAAACACATTTTTCAATGCGGAATGAATTATCCATGGAGACGAGGTTAGAAGAGTTTGGGGTTTATCCGTATTCAATGCGTTTCACACGATTTGGCACTCCACAACTCTCCTTACATAGAAGATGAACCGGACTTTACCAGGAGCCACTGAATGATTATCGGGATCTGATATTAATTATCTAATTCTAATAAGGATTAAATTGTAATTTTTTAAGGCAAGTATTTTAAAAGACAAAATACCAATTATCAACAATTTTGGACAGATATCTTTGCTAGTAGAAGTTGCAAGTTAACTGCTGAAAGGAAATACGTGACTCGGGACCACTGGCAAGGGTTTACTCGAGTATTTGACTATGGGCGGGTTTGTTTTTTTTTTTTGGAATTTTTAGAATTCTTGATGTAAACAATTGTAATGCATTTCTGCATTTTGCGCTCTGTATATGTAAAGTATTTAGTAGGGGTTAATATTTAATTCATCATTTTTATTTTATTTTTGTTATAGGTCTGTAATGTAAAGTTGTATGTAATAAAAAAAAAAAATCTTCGGCAAGAGAATCTTTTGTCATTAAATTAATTATCACTAATGCCGTACCTGTGTGTGTGACCTGTGACCTGTATGTGTGACTTGACCTACAGCAATGTTCTGCTGCTCAGGTCAAGAGTCCTTTTCACCTGAATGTGCGGTGCTTCAGTGCATTTCTAAGCAACTTTTGAACCTGTGGAGGTCACTTGAAACCCGATAACAACTAAGACGTCGTTCACCAACCATGTACAAATATCAGCTCAATAAGGTCAAAGCACAATGAAACCCATAGTAGGACACTGGACAGAAAGTTCTTGTTTCTTAGTAATATTGATTTCAAAGTTTTAACCAAATTGCTATGCATACCATGGCCACAGGACATAAAATATAGAGTAGAGAAACACTTGTGAAGCCCACACTCCCTTAAGAATAAGAATTTTAAGGTCGCTGTATTAAAAATGTAACATAAAACCCATTATTGTAGAGCTGTAGTAGAACTCAATACACGATTAGCAAAATATCCATCAAATAAAGGACGTGTGATTTATTACCGTTTAAAGCATTTGCTCCAATGAACGGCTTAATCACATTTATGGAATCGCAAATTTATGATGAGCGGGGGGCTAAGTGTAAAATTGATCCCTTAATTGTGTCCATATCACTGTATGCAACACATTGCGATATATTAGCTTGTTGTTATCAATGAGATTGATTCTGACACACGGCAGAGTGTCAACACAGAGAGCACTTTTTGTGTTTTTTTCCCTTATTGCGCATCCCGGATGGTCGTGACCGTGGTCCAACATAACGCACTATGAGTGAACTGTGACTAGGATTTTATCAATGATGAATCAGGCATGTGTACACAAAAACAAAATGTTTGAAATTTTTTTCACTGACTTGTTTCTCAATGACTGTACATATTGGGAATTGGGGATTCAACCCTAAAAAATACATCGGTCCTCGGTCCGCATGTGTCGCCTGCCGTCGCGGTTTGTAATGATGGGTCTCATTTGACCTTTGACCTTGGCATGTGACCTTTGACCTAATTAACAAATGAGGGACCCAATGGTGCACCTATGATTCAAGTTTGGTTCCAATTGAACTTCAACTTTTCAATTTAGGTCAATTTTACATTTTTAGCCTATCTTATAACTTGACCTCACATGACCTTTGACCTTGGGATGTGAACTTTGACCTCATTAACATATGAGGGATCCAATGTTGCACCCATGGTTCAAGTTTGGTTCCAATTGAACTTCAACTTTTCAATTTAGGTCAATTTAACATTTTCAGCCTATCTTACAACTTGACCTCACATGACCTTTGACCTTGGTATGTGACCTTTGACCTCATCAGCAAATGCGGGATCCCATGTCGAATCTACAACTGAAGTTTGGTTTAAATCCATCAAAGTATGTGGATATTACAAGCAAATGTTAACCCTTTTTCACAACAGACCTCAACAACAACAGACATCAACAACAACAACAGACAACAACAGACTACAGGGGACAAAGTGATCCCTATGTGTCTTCCTGCCTTAGAGCAGGCGACACAAAAAGTAGTTTTTTTGACATTTTGATAAAAAAAAACCACACTGGACCAGCACACAACACAAACACACATGTGAACCACACAACCACACACACACACATGCATGCACAGGTATGCACATGCCCACACACACACCCACTCACACACACACAAATGTAAACAAATAAAATCTCAATGTAAGCGCGGCCAATTCGTTAGGGCATTAGCCTTTGGTGCTAAAGGTCCCTGGTTCTATTCCCAGCGGGGCCATTTGCTGAGATTTATCCAGTTCTTAATTTTGGATTTTATCTGCATACAAGCTATTGATTAAAATTAGAATATGCTCTCCCTCCACAGTTGTTTGAAAGTCTCATTTATTATGACAAAACGAGAATAAAACAAACTATCAACGGCGACACACTTTTGACAACTAATTTAGAGTATTTATTCCACTAACTACTTCCTGTGTAAATTTGATGAAATTTCATTGCGGGCAAATATGATTTTTCATAAAATTCAGTTTTACACATCTGCTATAGGCAAATAGAGGGCACTAAACATCCAATTATGACCTTTGTAGGCTATATGGCAGATTCCCGCAATCGATTTCTGATTTGTCTGCGGAGTATAGCTCTTGCATGTCCGTACGTTTCAGTTGTCAAAATGTTTCGCCATTGCTTCAAATTGCATCTCAAAAATAAAAGGGACAATTTCCCTCCATGGGGGTCAAACAGCGGTGCCTCAAGGTTCAGTTGGACATTGGGCAACTGTTCGTGATAATACCCTCATCCTTGGGAGGGGCTGTTAAGCCGTTGGTACCACGACGAACAGAGAGCTTCACATGTTTTGAAAGAAGTGAAAGTGATTACCCCTCCTATCCGATTAGTTTGGTTTTGTGTACATTATGCTTTAGAGTTTTGTTTAATATCACAAATGATCAATGGTTCCCACAAAGGTTGTATTTGATACCTTATTTACTTTTCAGCCTACAGTATCTTTAAATTAAGTTTGAATTCAATCAAATAGGTCAACTGTATATTTTTGCTGTATCTAACTTTCTTCTGTGTTCCTTCTGTCTCATGCTGACCATGCCTAAGTTTCTTCTCTGCCTGACACAGAACCCTAGATGAACCAGTTTTCTCCTCCTAACGCCAGTCCCAACCTCCACTGGCTAATACAACTCATTTACGCCGAACCCCCTGCAATCGTTAAACCATCTGCAAAAGGTTGCTCAACTAGGTGAAGTGAGCTTTTGGGAAAGTTTAAAAGCGCTTTATCTGTTAAGGATCGGCTAAGAGGCTGACATGAGACTTGAGCCGGACAGATGCATAACGCGAAGGAAATAACTCTGATGGTGGTTATAGGGGTTAATGGATGTACTAAAGAGAGTATAACCAGGGTGATACCCTATGACAAACAAAATGTTTGTAGAGTTTACCCAGAAAGTACTCTTTAACATGAAAGTTTACTTACTTGTTTAAAAAAAAACAAAACCTTTCTTTGAAAGAAGGAATTTAAAAGAATTTCCTTTTCATCAGAATAGAATTTCGCGGTTCCTGGCTTTCGCTATTCTGGAGGGGTTTGGGGTTTGGGTTTTGGTGTCCTTCCGAACCTTATTCGGAGGCGTCTTTGGCGATGGAAGGGGAGTGGCTTTTGTGAATGACGGTTAAATGCAGTTCGATTGCGCCGGTAGGAGCGGCGCTAATTTTGTTTCAGGTAGGATGTGCGGCCCGATTTCCGAACGTGGGTGCTAGAACTTAATTTGTCAGTGTCCCAAAGGTAGGGTCTTAGGAACTGACTTGTGAATGTGCCGGATGGGGAGCCGAAATTTGGCTAAGATTGACTTTTGAGGCAAAAGTTTACCAAAGGAGGACCTTATGAACTGAAATGTACTTTCAACGGGGTCCTCGGGACACATCTACTAATAAAGTAATTGGACATTTTACAAATATTTTTGCGGGCATTCTGCCAACAAATAATGTAAATGTTACAGTATACGCTAAACGTTAATTTAATTAAAACTCTTGAAATAGTGTATTCGGTGAGTTATTAAAGAGCTTGGAAATATGTAGGGATAAAAAAAAGCCCGGATGACCACACCAACCTAGCAAACCTGCCGGTAATTTTAGACCTCGTTGTATGTAAATTATACTTTTTACGGTAGGCGTAAGTAGTTGTTAGAGTGAATGCTGCGTATAATACGGTAAAATTTACACAAGTAAGCAAGATAAATACGACACGCAAGTAACATTTTACTGTACTTCGATAGTTTTACTTCTTAATCCACTCAAATGGAATTTTACACACAATTAGTGGGATGGGTGGGGCTGGGGGGGCTCCTGGAGCCCACATCCGAAAATGCATTTCCCATTGGCTGAATAACATTCGGACTAACCAAAACGCTCACCACAAAAAAACAAAACAACTACCCATATAGAACCACTTGCTCTAAGACATTACTATAGTGAAAGAAAGCAAAAATGATCGGTTAGAATATTAGGGAGTTGCCAATTTGGGTGAAGAAGTGCCATTTTTTTTTGCCGCTTTCCTCCACAGTGTTGCACTATACAGGTTTAAAACAATGCTTTTTGAGTTAAAAGGCACTATCAATGGATCCACCCGAAAGGAGTCAAAATATTTGAAATTCGCAGGAATAGCTTAAAAGTGAAAGATTGAGTATTACAATTCCATAAATGATCTTTTCCAATTGAAAAAAATTGACCAGAAAAACAAAGATATACGAATCTCCAGTCAATTACGTGTTGTAGGACGTGTCCGTGCGCGTGCGGACAGTAATGACTAAAATATCAATTTGGCTTTCTTCCGCTGCTTGCGGGTCTTATCACTTGCAGGTTATGTTAGGACACCCGAATTTGTCACAAACATGGAAACACAGATAGTTTATGCTTTTTTTTTCGCTATTCTGATTGTAGCAAAATCACTGATAGTGCTTTTAAGAAATAACCAAATTAATTATATATAACAATATTGGGTACGGGATACTTTTTAGAATTTTTTGTGGTTCCTTTTATGGTCATCATAGGAATACAGCACAATCACTATTTTAAATAATTATGTACATAATGCAGTCTGTGAAAAATTAATCGTTACAATATTACAAGTAAAGATGATTTAAATAAATACATGATGATCAACCTGGATCAAAATAACATAATGTTATTATCATTAGTATTATTGCAAGGTGTTAAAAACAGTAAATCGTTGAAATGTGAGGGGCTTTAAATATAAGTAAGTCATAAATTTCTTTTTTTAAAATATGTAACATTAACTTTTTTTTAAAAAACAAAGATGAACGATTATTAAACCACAATATACACAGGACGTAGAAGTATTCAAATCTCACATTCATTTACACACACAAACAATCACATACAACCCCAATTCGCAACACACTATACACGTACGCGCAACGTCGCACTTACGCGAGCAAAGTCCGACCCCCCCCCACCCGCATGGCATAAATTCCTATAAATGAGATACCACGCGATAGCTTAGGGTTACTCATTTCTATTGCATCAATGGAGTACCAACAGTCGCAATAAGAAGTCCCTACATGAGTCATAAGTTGAAGAAAATATGAAAAAGATGGAAATATGATATTCCGCATTTGATACTGACCAAACAACGATTTGAACATAAAAGGCTAATAGTGCTCAAAAGACCAAAATATAAGTTGTATAGCTATTATTCCAGCTCACAATTTGCAATTTTACACGGACGGGTCATCCAAATACCTAACACATAAGCTAAGTCATGTTAAGATATCAAAAGAGCTAATTTTGTTTTGCTAATTTTAAACATTTTTTCTTGGTTTAAAACTACTTTGTCCACAGCAAAAGCAAATTATTTATTTTTTTTCTATTAGTTAGCACTAGGCCTAAACATTGTCACTTAGATCCGGGCTGCAATCAACAAATAGCAACGGAAGGCCCTTGAAGTGCTTGTAAGTCCATAACTGGGGAGATGACAAGGATTTATATGCATTTAACCAAAATCCCACAACACAGTAGATCAAGTATCCGATTGCGTGTACACATCGATATGTCACCCACTGTTACCAATGTTATTTGGCATCAACTTAGACAATGTATTATTGATTTATGATTATTCGATTCTTTCACACGTGCCACAATACATTAATTAGTGTCTAATTCTTGGAAGTGATTCGTGCGAGTCGATTTCCTATATCCCATCTCGATTATGAGTATGTTCAGACTGCATCATGTACAGATGATGAAGTTACAAGCTTTAAAACTATACCAGCCTTATTGGACAATTTGACTATAATGATATGGGATTTATATCGATGATTCAACGCTGGACATCTCGCAAACGAGCTATTGGGGGGGACGTAAGATGTGCGATTTTTTTTTTTTCCATTTAACGTTCGGGGGTCGCAAACGCGGACAATCCCAAGCAAAAATGTCTTATTCAGAGTTATTATCCATACAAACCCTAATACCCTATTTTATATACGGTTAATATAAATATATTACAACAGTGGAAGAAGCCAAAACCTAAAAGTATTGCATTAGATGGCCCAGCTTTCAACTTTTAATAAAAATTACAACCCTGCAACCAAGTAAAGGAAGCCGAAACAGGAATATCAGCCACTTGAAGTGGTAGAACCATCTCGCGAAATAGGTAACACTCGGAGCTCCAAACAACTACGCAGATGTTTTTTTCTTCAAAAACACTTTCTCTGCTACAAGATCTTCGAAAATCACTTAAAGACATTCCAATGTTTGAAACATTTTTTGTCCAGATTTTTTTCCAATATATTGCTATTGATTCAAATCATATACCTTCTCCTTCGACATCCAGTTTATCATCCCTACAAAGTCTGGCAATTTGTGTGGTCGAATCTAAACAAATAAGTTAAGTAAACACAAATGCTACACTATATAAGACACCCCGCACGAGACGAAAGCAAATATGCAGGGTGCGGTTCCCGCCCTCATAAAAACCACAAAGGAGGATTAAACTTTGTTTAAAGAGGACACTAGCACAGTTTGGAGAATAGTGGATCCTCAACGATTGTTTTTTCAAATTTGTATTTTTGAATTGATTATAAACTGTTCCCCTTAAATTATCAAGCCCAAATCGGGCACCCTTATGAGGTAAGCAGAACAATTTTTCAATAAAATTAAAAAATCGAGTTTTTTACATAAACATGTAATTTGTAACACAAGAAAACAAACATTTGTTGATTAACGGTACGGAGAACCAACAAACAGCTAGCCTACCAATAACCTGGATGTCTTTACTTCATGCATCAAGGTCAATTTCCAAATATTGTGCATTTGGAATTGGTTTTAAATTAAAATATCCTCTGAATATTAATGAGCATAAATAATACCTTTTGGTTTTGTGTCGGTTAGGAATATAGCACTGTGTGGGTTCACATGGACCTAGGGATCGTTTTAAAATATCCTCTGAATATTAATGAGACTGCATAACAGTCTGGGTTTGTGCATGTTTAGAATATAGGCTCTGTAGGGGCACTCGACTCATCAACGTACAATTTCCAAATCAAGGTATTAGGGATTGGTTAAAATATCCTCTGAATATTAATGAGCAGCATAACAGTCTGGGTGGTGCATGTTTAGAATATAGGCTCTGTACAGGGTCACTCGACTTCATCAAGGTGCAAATTTCAAATCATCGTGTATTAGGGGATTGGTAAAATATCCTGAATATTAATGAGGCATGCCATAACAGTCTGGGTTTGTGCATGTTTAGAATAGGCTCTGTACGGGGGTCACAGACTTCTCCAGGTTGTCAATTCCAACATAGTGCATGGGATTGGTGAAAATATCTCTGAATATTAATGAGCATGCATAAACAGTGTGGGTTTTGGCATGGTTTGGAATTAATAGGCTATGTATGGGGTGTCACATGACCTTATCAAGGTGCAATTTCCAAACCATAGTGTATTAGGGATTGGTTAAAATATCCTCTGAATATTGTAATGAGGCATTGCATAACAGTGTGGGTTGTGGCATGTTTGGAATGGCTTGTGAGGGGTTCACATAATCTCGCCAAGGTGCAATTTCCAAACCATAGTGTATTGGGATTGGTTTATAAACATCTTCTGAATATCTAATGAGCATTACAGGCTGGGATTGTATGTGTTGGCAATGGCTCACGTGGGTCACATGACTTCATAAAGGTGCATTTTCCAAAACATGGCATATAGGGATTGGTTAAAACATCCTCTGAATATGAATGAGCATATTGTGTGTTGGGAATAGGCTCACTGTGGGGTCACATGACTTCAAGGTGACGATTTACAAACCAGAAATGGTCTAACACATGCCCTGAGCCAAAAAGGATGACAGGATCGGAACTTTACAGTGGAAGTACAATGGATAGTGATGACATAAAGCCCCAAGGAAGGGGAACTTTTGCTACAAAGGTGTATGAGCAATGTACCACTAAGGATTGCTCTTAGAACTGAATCACACTAACTTGGCCAGACAATTTCCGACACGAAAACCCTTAGCTAGGCCTGCAATTTGAATGTCAGTGCTCTTATATGAGAAGCAGTCTCTTATAAACATGTTAAGAGCAGGTTCAAATATGTCCGGCATTTGTAACTCTCTTGTCTAAGTATCCATTTGAACATTTTCATTGCCGGTCTTCCCATATTCATTTGTGATTCCTCGCTCGCGCACAATGCCTTTTACAGATAACGGAGCACTGCCCACTTGCCAGTTCCAATTGTCTTGAATTAATAAAACTAGAACAACGCACGGAAGCCGACTTCTGCAAAAAATCTTCGTCTGCATGATTGACAAAACGTGTCACTTGTAGCCGGGGACTAGATATAATTAAATATTTTATTATTCCAAGTGCAGCTGGACGGCGAACCTCCATGAATCAGGCCCGAGTCCCACGGGATGGGTAATATGATGTACACTTCGTTAATAGTGAATCATGATGTTGGCGAAGAGGAAGAAGAGGTAGCTAGAGAGGACAATGAGAGGAGATGACTTTTTCTGCTTGTACAAAAGGTCACCCAATGTCTCAAGATGTGTAAATATGGCCAAAAAAGAAAATTGTTATGTTAATGACCAATGGGTGAAAAACTTGATATTTTTTTATCAGTTTTATGTTTAGTCAAGGTGTATTTGAAATAGGGGGAACCTCCATCTACACTCTTAATAATACCTCATTTATATTGATCTTATATGATGTCTAGTAAAAACAATTGACCAGAATAATTATAGTCAAATTGGACAAGATTCTGGTCAAATTTGCAAAATCTTCCAGTCAAATTTGAGTAGAAGTCCTCATAAAATATTATTTTGATTGACACCAGGTCAAAAGTGATGAATCACTTTTAAGAGTCTATTGCAGGTTTTTGAATACACACCTTTGGTTGTTACAGCTTTAATTCAATAACCTTTTTTTAATTAGCTTGATGTTCAAAATTGAAAATGGTGATTTAGATGGCTTCTGATTTCATGAGTTAACTATGAAATTCCAATCTCATTCATTCGTTCGTTCGTTTGTTCGTTCATTTATTCATTCATTTGATTTCAAACATCAAAGCATAATGCAGCAATCAGTTGGAACATAATGATATGCAAAGTACTAACAGTTAGAAACATCAAGGTTAAGAAAATTTGTTTTACAAGGATTATTTATATCACTAGTGGGGAAGAAAAATTAGAATACTGAGTGGTGCTGGAAAAAAAATAAGTATAATCATTATACAAAAGATGATGTATACAAATGAGCCATATAAACTTAATTTAGTCAGACTCCACTGTTTTAAATACTGTACTTGTTCAAATATAACCCCATGCTGAAGTATAATCCCACCCAGCGATCAAAAGACAGGACGCACAAGACAGCACACACACATACAGGACAAACAATACAGGAAACAGAAAATATGAAACAGATACACCCAAGGAAGTTCGAAGATTGAAATATCACGAAAATCAACTCAATCCCTACCATTACCAGAATTAAGATAAAGAGTTTCAGTAATCTGTAAATGTAGCTCTAATGCTTTGTTTGTAATGGTAAGTTTCTAGCAAGTTTAATATTAATGGTTGCAGCTCAGTACTGCAGAGTATGAATTTATGATATTGTGTTAGCAGGAAAGAAGTGGCCAGAATTTGATATGATGTGACTGCCCGCTGTAGTTCTAGCCTACTATTGAATTCAATCATCTGTGTATCTGAATTAATATAATTTTATGTATTGCGATGATTCACACAGTTTAATCAGGTGGTAAAACAAAAGTGACATTTTTTCATATAAGCTATGTACTTGATTAATTTTTAAAAACCAAAAGCCCTGAACAGTTTCCATCATTATATGTATTTTTTATGATTTCTTGTATTTTTATTTTAAAGGCACTCTCAGTGATCTTGTGAGTAAAATTGTTTCTGCTCTGAATTGCCATAATACATCCCAAAAACTGTATAAAACCATATTTGGAGAGAGTTATTTAGCAAGAAATTTAGAGAAAAAAAATTGGTGTAACAAAATGAGATTTTTGGTTGACTATTTTCACCTTCAACATTTAAGCGCTTAAAACACCCATTAAAAAGGTAAATAATAGGCTTTTATCTTTTATTTTCATTTAAATTGCAGTGGATTGCTTCAAATAAAACAGCGTTTGATTGATTTATTGCATACTTTGCATTGTTATGAAAAACCAATAGAGCTACAAACAGGCCTGAAATTTAATCATTTATGCTCATCATCATTTGCCTATGAGCGACTAGAGTTGTGTAGAGTATGTAGCATATACTTTATGCCAAATATTTATTACAATGAATTTTCCCAAATTTTGCCACCTTTTCCACCATTTTTGCCCAGAAGGGCTTACAACTCAATAGCAAATAAAATTTCAAGTTCAAAATTTTGAAACTCTGATTTCAGAATTGAATTCTGCACAAAATTTTAATCCTGCAGAACTGTAGCCTATTTGGGGTCACTTCATAGGCGTCAGGAGGGGGGGGCTTGGGGGGGCTGGGCACCCCCATTCTTTTGGTGGGACGTTTGTGTCTCCACTACCCGCTGTGTAATCCCCCCCCCCAAATCTTACCCCTTTTTTACCCCCACATCAATTCCACCTCTTTCCCCCCTCCAGTGGCGTTAGCCGACACGCGTAGTGTACTGATAACAAAAAAAATTTCGGCTTCGCCGGTTGCCCCAAATTTTTTGTTACCGTCACCTTTCGAATCTTAAAAAATCGTCCGTTAGTACCGCGGAACATCCTGGTCGCCCAGACTTCTTTTTTCTGGGGAGAAATAGGGGGAAAAGTATTCTTTTTTAGGGGGCAAAAGTGAAATTCGGTGGGGGGGGGGAACTTCCAAAGTTTGAGATTTTTAACAACTTTAGGCCCCAATTGCTATCTTTGCCCAACTTTGGTGTTTTGGGCCCAAAATCGCTGATTTTGCTAAAATCCCATAATTTTCTTCGGGGGGGGGGGGGAATAAAAGAATGGGCAGGGAATTGCCCCCCCCCCCTTCAATGGCGCCACCACTGCCTCCCCGCCGCCCTCCCCCACTCGGCGCTTCATGGTGGGCCCCCCCATCCTGAAATCTTCCTAAGCCAATGCCTTTTATTTACACTTTTGGCAATTGTGAATTCAGATCTTGAACCTTGGCCTTATGTGCTTGCTTAGGTGCAATGAAAGTGAAATGTTTTGTTTCCTGCGACTACCGGAGGTGTTATATTTTCTGCCTGCATTTCAGTGTGATTCGAATCCTGAAAAAAAAAAGTCATTATTTTGCATTTTCTATAAAATAATATGTATATTATTTTGTTGCTACCATTTTTCATGTGATTATTTTAGATTTTAAACCAAAAAGTGGGCAATCAGTCCCTAAATGTAGACATTAAAATATAGGGAATTACCTTGGCTGTTATGTGAAATATTACAAAATAATGAATAATGAAAAAAATGTTTACAGGAAACATAAAATTGCTTATCTGCCTACTTTCTTCACTACACTTTTTAGATTATAGTTGTCAACAATCAGAAGAAAAAAAGAGAGAACACAATTGATCTAACTTCTGCCATTTAATTCACTCTTGGCTACATTGTTCCAATCAAGTCAAAAACATCCTGGGATACCACAAACTAAGTGCCAGGAAAAGTGACATGCATCAAAAAGACATTGTTAGCACAAAGTCAGATGCCTTTTGACATCAATCATACACAAGGGGGTTTGGACTCTACAGATTCCGCAAACAAATTTCCTACATACTGAAAACTCCACTGACCTTTCTGATTCAAGGAACATTGTCAAATATTTTGTTTGGTAGTATGTACATTAATTCCTTAATTCAAAGAGCTACCTGAGCTTCAAGATAGTTTGCATCTCTGAAATTTTTTTGAAAGATGCTTAATTTCTATCACTGTTTTTTTCTATGCCCTAGTAATTGATAATGGAAATGTGAGTGCTTTAATGTTGACTTCAAACACAGAGAGGAAAAAAATGACATAAAACTATGTAAAAAAATAGAACTCTTCATAGTTATGTAAAATTTTACTTAATTAGGAAAAAATTACTTAATTTAGGTAAAATTGTAGTTACAATTTTTTTACTTAATTATTATCGAGTTCAATTTTTACCACACCTGGATTTTTCCGTAACATTTTTTTTTTGTGAACCAATTTAAAGCATGCATAAATCAGAGCGAAAACTTTAACATTATTTCAGTCTTTATCAAAGTTGTGGATATATCCCTATATTTGGACATTATAAGTATTTTTAGTCTATAGTCTATTTAAATGCTGCTGATTTAGCCCTAAATACTTTGTATTTATGATATTTGGTAATATTTGAAAAAAATAATTACAAAACAAAAACCATCCCTTCCCCATAGGCCTACAACTTTTAGTACCAATTTGCAAGAAAACCTACAAAGGATAAGATTATGGTGACTGAATAAAGAGAGTAAATTATGTGGCAGCTTTTGCTGCTCATCATTGCATGTTTCCCTTTGTTTTCCCATTTTTTCTTGGACAACTATTAAAAGTTACTCTCCATGAATTGACCCTCATTACTAGATGACATTGGAATCATTTTGACTCTTTGAAGAGCCAGTAACTTCTAGGAATGCATTATTATTCCACATATCACGTAGCCATATGTTTAGCCGTCTAGTCTACCATCCAGTACCATCCATCAGCTAAAAAGTCAACTGCCTTTGTCAAAAGGTAACCATGCTTCCCGATTAATGCTCTGATTGAAGAATCAATTTCATTCATTTTTATCTTTCTTTTACAAATGGGGAGCACATGACTTTTGTGGTGATGGTGGATAATATTATTATTTGGAAACTGTGCAGTATATCCAGTTAACTATTTTAACAGGGGTAACAATTTGGGGGAAAATAACGCATTTGAAAAGCATTGGAGTTTGGGCGTATCCCCTTCGGGACATAGACTATTTTCTACTGACCCCCAATGGCACTTTGGAGTGCTCTATTGAAAGTACAGCAAGATACGATTCTGTCCTTTTGATTAACCTCACCCCATGGTATATCAAAATGCATTAGCATTTGATGCCATTTCCTCTTTTATTAGTAATCTTTCTTTTTTCCTGGTTTTCATCTCCTGATCTAGATAGAGGTCACTGACTTTAAATGCCATTTTATAATAGTACAACTTTAAATTTAAAAACACTTGCAATTGGATCTGTCACAATTCAACATAACAGACTCCATAATAATATGTGTGCAAATTGTCCCTTTCCATCAACCATTTCTTTAAGACCCTGCGCAACCTCAGTAAGTAAGTATCTTCAGTAGTAGCAAATCTTCACGCATTTTCACCGAATGCATTATTTAAAGGGGAGACCGCAGAAAAAATATTCAAATATCAAATAAACTTATTTTGATTATAGGTTTTCGTCTGATAAGGAGAATGTTCTTGATTGCATTTGAACCATAGCCTACTTCCAAACACTCCACTAATTGGAAAAATATTGGGCCATTTAGAATGTAATTATGTATTTCTTCTCTCCCACCCACCTCCATTCCCCTCCCCATCCCTTCTTTCTTCTCCCCTCTCCCCTCCCCCTCCTCCTCCTCTCCTCCCCTCCACTACCCATTTTAAAGATATTAATCTGATAGGTGGCTAAGTGGAATTGACAACTCACATTCTGTAGCTGGCATGGCAGATGAAGTTTCATCCCTCACATTTGTTTTTAGTACCAAACAACAACATGACATCTTTATATCCTGTCATTCATTATTAACAAGTAGAACTCGGATTTACGCGATCCGTAAAATATGTACCCCGCCTGAATGTCGCGATCACTAACATGAGATAAATGCAACTACAAAATATAAAGTCTACTATAGCTATATTTTAGTGCAGAATCAATAGTTGTGTAGAGAAAGCCAACTATGTGTTTAGTTGCTGCATGAAATTATTGACAGGATATGGTTTACAGATGCAGAAGAGTAAGATGCAAAAAATTAAAGTATGCAGATTCATCAGGTTTATTGATGCGCAGTTGGAACAGAGCATTTTGAACATATGTTGGTCCTCAATTGAGCCACTGGAGTTAATTGAAAATGGTTTGTTATGGAATGTACATGTATGAGAAGGGGCAGTGCTCAGCAATATGGGCTCTTTGTGAGAGAAATGAGTGAACTGCATGCTGGGGCAGGGAAAGAAGGTTGATACATCTATGTAATAAAGGAATGATGTTTTAGGTCTATTGAACATGTGACACTTTATATTCACCCATCTGAAGCATGGTGGTATGTTGTATAAACAACCTACAAAATTTGTGCTGATCATCTTGGTAATTCTGATATAGGAGAATAAATGGTCAAATTTTACAATATAAAGTTGCAAGAAATTCACTGAAACTTTCTTAACTAAATGTACTAGTCAATTATAAATGTACAGACTAAAAGTTTGTTTGCAGCACTGGAGAATGTGGAGCAACTCTGATGCTTTTCCTTGCTTCTGAGTGTGATTGTGGCATTTTGTCTTTTCTGGTGTGTCCTACTTGTATCTGCTTTCTTGTACATCCTCGCAGGAATTGCTCCACCAGACCTCCGTCGTGCCGTAGCGAGTCTGCAAGAGCGTAGCCTGCCAAGTACCAATTGAAGCACCCTATGTCTGGACAGCATAAACCCCTGCTGCCAACCGCCTTAAGAGTTTCTTAAGCAAAGTCCACCTCATGAAACAGTCTCTAAGAGGTAAAGAGAGTCGCCTTGTGCAAAAAAGACTTGCCGCCACCAAGTAACATCTATCGGTATTGAACCGGTGAGCATCTCCCACCTGGACTGACTCCTCATGGCTGAATGGCGATGCCTCAACAGAGATTGAGAACCAGAACTGGGCCGATCTACGTTACCAATTGCAGAAGTGGGGTATCTTGGAAGCAGATCAGGATACTACCTTGGTTGTGGAACAGCACCACTAGCAATGAACACCTCTTGGTCTGCCCACTGCTGGAGCATCAATGCACAAACAAGGACTGCGGAATTCAGTGAAGCAGCCAGGCATTATACCATCTCTGGCTGGATCATATTGAGAACCACAGTGTTTGGACACGATAAGAAGAATATCTGCTTCTGCTCCTGGTTTAGAATGTGTAAAAGTGTGCTTCGGAAATCGTGGAACCACTGATATAGTCTTGACAGCACATAGCTCCAAGAGAAGTATCAGGATAAAATTCGTACTTTCATTGACTTACCAGGTGGTTTGGATTCAGTCAGCTGGAGGGCTTTTTGGAAATCCATGGCCAAGTTGGATGCCCAGAAACATCATCTCAATGTGCATCTAGTTCATAACAGTATGATGTGAATGTTTCCAGATCATCCTTGAGTCTTCAACAGATTCCCCAGTAATTCATGAAGAAACCAAAGAGTTCTAGCACTAGTCCTCTTCAGCAACCAAGTTCAGTGTTGTGCTTCAGATGCTTCTGTAATGGCTGTCCTGGGATTATATCATTGCTGATGTAGACGTTCAATCTCAGACATCTTCAGCTGAGACCAGGGGCAATGAGTGAGTCGAGTCATGGCTTCTTGTTTGGCTAGTGCCTGTGTCTTTGGCTGCTGCTGCATTGTGGTGTGCGGCACGGCGTGGACCTGTTCTAATCGATGGGACTGGGGTCATGTGCCAAGCTTCTCCTGGGAAGCTCTATGTGAAACAACAATTTAACAGCATTGACAAGTTCATACTTGTGGATTAACTTGTCCCGTGATTGCTGCGAGCGCTTTGATGCAGAAATCAATAACATATGCAAAAGTCAGTGCTGCTATGGCCACCTGCGGGTAAAAGTCTGGGAAAGGCCAGGAGTCAGATTGGACATCACACTAATTGTCCTGCCAGGCTATTTGTCATGTGATCCTCCTTTACATCCTGCTTGACCTTATCCAAATTGTTTTCTATTTTTCAAAACATTTTTAAGGTCAGTGCAACACAATTTTTGGCAGTGATTGGAGGGTTATAGGACATGCAAGGGCTATTTTTAATTGCATCCAAAAGCAGAAATCCTTTGCAGGAATCTTGCATACACTTACAAACTGTGTGGGAAAATTCACCAAAAATATTAGCCCGTATGTAGTGGTTTGCGTATTCCATAACAGCGTGACGTCAGAATTTTGTGGATCCTGTATATAAGCTTGTTCTCTCTTTGAATTTGATCGCTACATTTTGGTGAGTGTTCAACTTTCTTTCTTCTAATCATCTTCAAACATTTTATCGTAAGTGGACATACATGTTGAAGGACTGATTTAGTCGGTCAATATTTGTGGATTAAAGAACAGTTCATGTTTCTTCAACAGGGATGTTTTCACTCATGCATATAGGCCTACAAAGGTCAATATTGGGGCTATGTGATGTGCCCTGTCTATGCCCAGTTTCCAGATAAAGACGTGTTATACTTGATTTATCACATATGGTATAACGTCATTGGAAAAAAATAAAAATCCCAAAGCAGTTTTTCAAACTGTGGTTTGTTGTTGATCTTTTTTGTTTTTATTATTGGTTTGTCAAACAAATGAGCTTATAAACAGCCATGTTGAACTTGACAGCGTAGCAATGCCATGCTCGGAAATTAAATCATTTCCATCTGACCTGTTTGAGAAGGATGCTGAAGACCGGGTACAGAACAGGGTCCCAGATGCAGATGTCCTCCACTGTGCGGTATGCAAGTATCTCTTTAAAATGGTCATCTCTACTTCGTGGGCGAACCCCCAGTGTAAACATAAATGGTGCTCATCCACGAAATGTCCTTGAACTAACTGATTGCCTCAGGGCTCCATAGTGGGTCCACTATCATTCACCGTCTACACAATACCAATTGGCAGGATAATCAGAGAAGCCAGCTTGATGTACCATCTCTATGCTGATGATGTGCATCTCCTGCAAAGTTTGTCCATCTGACCCTCCTCCATCAATCTGCTCTCTAACAGGCTTGAAGCGTGTGTTTCACACATCGGATTGTGGATGACAAGCATTTAACTGAAACTTAATAGTGATAAGACAGAGTTCTTTGTAGCCATCTCCCACATAACAAGCGTCGCTTGCCTCCTATTACACTCAGAATTGGAATTGACCATTAAACCATCCGAGACTGTGAGAAACATTGGCGGTATATGTGACACCCATATGAACAATGGTCAGCAGGTTGTCATCTCTTACCCGTAGTTTATCTTGTCCATCTCAGAAACATTTCGCGGATTCGCCGTTCTCTCGATTATAATACACATGCAATGACATTTTGGTCCGTTCACTGGTATTGTCAAGCCTCGATATGGGAAATGTTTCTACTTATGGGTGCTATCACGCGAAATTGCCCGTCCTCCAAACCTTGCAGAACTGGGGCTGCGAGCTTAATCTTCTGCGCAGCGAACAGACCATGCATCCAACGTTTGAAACAGCTGCAGCGGGCACCCGTTAAGGAGCGAATTACTTTAAAACCATGCTCTACATTTCCAAATGTCTTGCAGGGTTGGCTTCCGGCTTACTTAACTTCTGGTCTTAGCTCTGTATAATCCAGTGCGCAAGGGATTACGTTCTGCATCAGATTCTACTCGTCTATACTGAAACCTAAAAATCCATAACCGGACCCTAAGCTCAGCTGCTGATATAAACCGTCTTCTAATGCTGCTCCAAAACAATGGAACACTTTACCTATAACAGTCCGTACCTCATGTTCTTACCATTGTTCAAGAAAGCTCTCAACATCTCTAGTTTTCTCCCATTAAATTACTTGGCATTTGCTTTTTTTGTCAGTTACTGCTGGCTCATTGTATTTTGCATTTGATTCCATGCAATTTTTTCATGTTTTGTGTGGTTATGTTTGCGCTGTGGTCTTTTAGGAATGGCGCGGTATAAAAACCCATTTATTTTGTATGTATGTATCTAGACTATCTTGAAGAAATCGCAACTTCGGTGGGCTGGTCTGTGGCTGAGGTACCTCCCTGACGTCTCCCCATGAAAATCTTCTATGGTAAACTGAAGACAGGAATTTGTTCATGTGGTGGACAGAAGAAGCATCAAAGATACACTCAATGCTTTGCTTTAGAGCTTCAACAAAGACGAGAACAGTTGGGAATGCATACATGTGAACAGTCGGGAAAGCATACACGTGAAAAGTTGAGAAAGTGTAGCTCAAGATTGTTGCACAATGCGTATATAGCTTTATCAAAGATGGTGCTGAAACATCAGAATCTCACAGAATGAACAAGGCTGAGGCTAAAAGGCAGAAGCAAGTCCAGAATCAACTCCATAGCATTGGGCAGTTCTACTTCCATTAAGAGTCCTGTGTGTTACAGACTTTTTCAAGCCCAAACTGGTCTCATCAACCATATGCATTTAGTCATATTAAAAACTTAGTCATCTTAAATTATTTGGCTTGTGATGGTCATCTTCATCACTGATGGATGAATGAACGAACAAACAAACAAATTCTTGCCATATATTTGGTTGTACTGTATTTCACTTCCCTCAGGTTTTTGGTCCCGTTGATTGCAATTCATCAGTTCTGTACCCAATAATACATCTTGGCTTGTGTGAATCTTTTGCTTTGTAGTAAAGTTGTGCAAGTCAAGGAAGTAGATATTTTGGAGGGAAAATCTGGAGTCCTTGGCACTGTGAGAGACCTTTAAAGCTTATGGCTAGGGTTGCTTGAAGTTGTGGTCCATGTGAGGAAGTGGTCTGTATAGGCTACTGGAAAGACAGCAGATTGTCTGTTGGTGGCATTAGTGAAGATGAGGTCCAAGACACCACCACGTTGATGAGTAGGTGATGTGATCAATTGCTGAAAGCCATGGTTGGAGAACATATTTGACAATGTGCTCTGGAAGTTGTTGTCATGTTGGTCCATGTTGAAATCACCCATAATGTAAGTCTCATATTGCTGGTATGGAATGCTATTGATATATGTTTGGAGTTGATTTGTAAAATCTGCAAGTGGTCCTGGAGGTCTGTACAGGATGTTGACGAGGTATGATTGACCAGATATTTTCACAATGCATGAAAGGCTCTGAAGAGGAGTTGTTACAGGAAGCTGTTGAACTGAAACATCAGATGACTTTCTAACAAGGAGTGCTAGGCCATGCTGGCTATGCTTGTGTATTACTGTCCATTTGTCTGCTAGTGGAGCTGGAATTATTGAGGAGCTTGTAGTGTGGGTTTCTGACAAGCCTAGTACAGTGCACTTTGAGATAGCATGATCTTGGAGAATGTGTTGAAGGTGGTTGTTCCATGAGCGTATATTCAAATGAGCAAATGTGAGATGGTCAGCAGGTTGTCATCTCTTACCCGTAGTTTATCTTGTCCATCTCAGAAACATTTCGCGGATTCGCCGTTCTCTCGATTATAATACACATGCAATGACATTTTGGTCCGTTCACTGGTATTGTCAAGCCTCGATATGGGAAATGTTTCTACTTATGGGTGCTATCACGCGAAATTGCCCGTCCTCCAAACCTTGCAGAACTGGGGCTGCGAGCTTAATCTTCTGCGCAGCGAACAGACCATGCATCCAACGTTTGAAACAGCTGCAGCGGGCACCCGTTAAGGAGCGAATTACTTTAAAACCATGCTCTACATTTCCAAATGTCTTGCAGGGTTGGCTTCCGGCTTACTTAACTTCTGGTCTTAGCTCTGTATAATCCAGTGCGCAAGGGATTACGTTCTGCATCAGATTCTACTCGTCTATACTGAAACCTAAAAATCCATAACCGGACCCTAAGCTCAGCTGCTGATATAAACCGTCTTCTAATGCTGCTCCAAAACAATGGAACACTTTACCTATAACAGTCCGTACCTCATGTTCTTACCATTGTTCAAGAAAGCTCTCAACATCTCTAGTTTTCTCCCATTAAATTACTTGGCATTTGCTTTTTTTGTCAGTTACTGCTGGCTCATTGTATTTTGCATTTGATTCCATGCAATTTTTTCATGTTTTGTGTGGTTATGTTTGCGCTGTGGTCTTTTAGGAATGGCGCGGTATAAAAACCCATTTATTTTGTATGTATGTATCTAGACTATCTTGAAGAATCGCAACTTTGTGGGCTGGTCTTTGGCTAGGTATCCTCCCTGACGCTCCCCATGAAATCATCTATGTAAACTGAAGACAGGTATTTTGTTACTGTGGTGGACAGAAGAAGCATCAAAGATACACTCAATGCTTTGCTTTAGAGCTTCAACAAAGACGAGAACAGTTGGAAAGCATACGTGAACAGTCGGGAAAGCATACACGTGAAAAGTTGAGAAGCTAGCTCAAGATTGTTTCACAATGCGTATATAGCTTTATCAAAGATGGTGCTGAAACATCAAACTCACAAGCTGAGGTCTGAAGGCATAAGAAGTCTAGAATCAACTCCATAGCATTGGGCAGTTTCCTTCCATAAGAGTCCCTGCGTGTGTTACAGACTTTTTCAAGCCCAAACTGGTCTCATCAACCATATGCATTTAGTTCATATTAAAAACTTAGTCATCTTAAATAATTTGGCTTGTGATGGTCATCTTCATCACTAATGGATGAATTACGAACAACACACAATTCTTGCCATATATTTGGTTTACTGTATTTCACTTCCCTCAGGTTTTTGGTCCCGTTGATTGCAATTCATGATTTCGTACCCAATAATACTCTTGGCTTGTGTGAATCTTTGCTTGGTAGTGAAGTTTGTGCAGTCATAAGTGAATATTTTGGATGGAAAATCTGGAGTCCTTGGCACTGTGAGAGACCTTTAAAGCTTAGGGCTAGGGTTGCTTGAAGTTGTGGTCCATGTGAGGAAGTGGTCTGTATAGGCTACTGGAAAGACAGCAGATTGTCTGTTGGTGGCATTAGTGAAGATGAGGTCCAAGACACCACCACGTTGATGAGTAGGTGATGTGATCAATTGCTGAAAGCCATGGTTGGAGAACATATTTGACAATGTGCTCTGGAAGTTGTTGTCATGTTGGTCCATGTTGAAATCACCCATAATGTAAGTCTCATATTGCTGGTATGGAATGCTATTGATATATGTTTGGAGTTGATTTGTAAAATCTGCAAGTGGTCCTGGAGGTCTGTACAGGATGTTGACGAGGTATGATTGACCAGATATTTTCACAATGCATGAAAGGCTCTGAAGAGGAGTTGTTACAGGAAGCTGTTGAACTGAAACATCAGATGACTTTCTAACAAGGAGTGCTAGGCCATGCTGGCTATGCTTGTGTATTACTGTCCATTTGTCTGCTAGTGGAGCTGGAATTATTGAGGAGCTTGTAGTGTGGGTTTCTGACAAGCCTAGTACAGTGCACTTTGAGATAGCATGATCTTGGAGAATGTGTTGAAGGTGGTTGTTCCATGAGCGTATATTCAAATGAGCAAATGTGAGATGGTCAGCAGGAGTTTGTTGGAGAGGATGTTTCCATTCAAAAAGACTACTGGTACGCATTCTTTCTGTTTCGTTCAAGGCAGCAGCATTAACTTTGATTTTGTCAGGAGAGAAATTGATCAGTTTCAATCCCTGTCGATTGGTAGCCCGACTGATGATGGTGTAAGTAAGACCTACTGGTACTGATGGAACCTCCGGTGGAATGGTGAGGTCTGCAACAATGTGTGTGCATGTGCTACCCTGAGCTTTGTGGGCTGTAAGAGCCCAAGCTAACATGCCTGGATATTGTCTTCGTTCCACCATGACTGGTGACCTACGTGAAAGAGGGAATTTGGCAGTGATTGCTCTTACAGCCACAGCATGCTTAAGATGAGGTGGATTGTTTCTGCGATTCTGAATGCCAGCGTTATCATCATCAAATTTCACATATATAATCCCATTGAGTGGATTAGATGGTGGGATATGAAGATGTACGATGGTGCCAGTTGCTCCATTGACTAGGCGATCGCTTAAGTCCGTGTTTTTAGTTTGGATCCATCTAGCACCTTCACAAACCTCAAGTGTTTTGAGTAGACCACCTGTTTCATGGATGTTAGTGGAAGTAATGTTTACTGCACATGAACCAGTATGGAGATCTCTTCGAGAATCTGAGGCAGTTATGGTAAGCTTCTTGCCACTTAATGTTGTCAGCATATCCTGGTTGTGCTTGTTTGTTTGCTTATTTGTGTAAAATAGATGCATGGTATTTTCTGGCATGTGCGTCATGTCTGTGTTTTGCAAGGCAGCCAATTCCTGCATATCATCAGACCTGATATCACCTACTCGAACTCTGGACAAGATATCTGCAAATTCTGGATCTGTTCTCTGACGGACAATGGTCTTTAGCTCATATATGCGGAAGTGCCGTTTCCAAATGGAACCATATAAGGCATTGTAGTCTCTGGTTGGAGTTTGAAATACAGCTCTGTCACCACACGGAGGTAACTGAAACAGGTCTCCCACTGCAAGCACTGATACACCAGCAAAAGGCAAGTTGTTGCCAAAGATGTCTTGTAGAGCTAATGACAGGTGCTCTATGGTACTTCCACCAACCATGGAAATCTCATCCACAATGATGAGTTGCAGATTTTGATATGCAGCTCGCATTGAGTTCAACTTTTTCATCACTGGACCTGCGGTATTGAAAAGCTTTTCCACTCTGGCGTACTGGCAAGTTAAATGCTGAATGTAATGTTGTGCCATTTATGTTGGTTGCTGCTTTCCCGGTAGATGCAGTGAGTAGAACGGTGGGATGATCAGGATTGTGGCCAGGTTGCCTCAAAGCACGAATGGCACCTTGGTATATTGCATGGATGAGATGGCTTTTGCCTACACCAGCACCTCCTGATAAGTAGATGTAGAATGGGTCAGGTCGGATTTCAGTCAATGCTGCATGTGAAGTGCTCATAGCCCAGTTGTATACAAAGTTAAACAATGTATTTTGCTCTGCATTTAAAGAAGCTACTAGCTCATAGTACTCTCCATCTGGGGTAAACGATGTGGACAGATGTACTGAGTGTCCTCTGCTGGAAACATTATCAGTGGGGACATCTTAATATTCTAGTAACTCTGGATTTAAAGCTGCAAATTGTGGATCGACCAAGTTATCCAAGGTGTCAACTTCATCAGTATTGGCTGGAATACCAAGCTCATCATCCAAATCAATGGTCTCCAAGGCTTCTTGAACCTGTTCAAAGTATGGTTCAAATGCTCTGATGTTTTGAAGAATCTGATCTTTCACTTCTTCATACTTACTGTCCAACTTCCATGCTAGGCGAAGGTTTTCTTCTGCACGCCATTGGAGAGAGAGTAAGCGTAATCTAAATGGGTGGAGTTCTGGATCCTTATCTTTAGACACAACTGTGGTGATCGTATTACACATTGTTTTCGTCTTTTGTACATGACACCGAGGGACCTCTGTGAGGTGGAGGCTTGTTGATGTTGCATCTTCACATCTTCAGGTAATTGCTCATCCTGGTGTCGATGGGTCTTCATGTCTGAACGACTGATAATTGGCACAAAAGTCTGCAAGTGTGATGTTGTTAATCCATTCAGGCCTAGCAGCATATTCTAAGACACTGTTAGGTAGATGTTTTCATCATCATCATCCATTGGCTTATTACACCCATGGTTTTAAATTTAGTGCGCTGTTCTTTGGGTCCTGGGGTATAAAGGGTAAACAGTTGTGTTAGACCTTCTCAGTGGGAGTGATAAGATTCGTGCAATAGCCTCATGTTCTGATACCTCTCGACACTGAGGAACTGCTGTCCAATATGATGCAACTTCTGCTGCACATTTCTGTCATCAGCCTCTTTGCAGGCTTTCCTACAGTTCACTAATGGTTCTTTCTGGTTTGCACATGTATGACGTTAAAATATGTATAATGCCAGACATGTGTGTATGTTTGATGTCCCATATTTGCCTGTAGTGCCTTGAGGATGATGGGATTATAGTTGTGACATTTGCTTCAGAAGGTTTCCGTTGGAATTACAAACAGTTGTTCGCTTAAAGGCTGATTGCAGTGACTGGTAGTAATCTTGTTCGGTGACATTTGCTTCTTTCATCATTTCACTCTCAGTTGGCGGGTTCATCTTGATCATTTGAGCAAGGGTGGAGAGACTTTGCCAAGACATTGTCATTTGTTTCAGCTCAGTGTGTGAAACATCATTCTATGGTGGACGACATATCATGTTTTCTCAGATGGTGGCCATGGTAATGGAAGCGGCATCTGACACCCCTCTTCTTCTTGCATGTACGTGTGTGATGTGCACCTGTCTGGTGTGAACCAGGTTGTTTAACTCAGGGTCTGATGTCTCACTGGAATGCTACACGAAACATACTTATCTATGAATTGTATGACTTCTTCATCAGAGTTCTCTTCAAGACGAGGTGCATCTTGCATGATAGCTGCATGGAAGTGTTGCGTTCCACGTCCTTGCATTTCCTTACGTATGTCTTAATAAGGATTGGACCCATGGCTGTTGCTGCTGGAATGACCCTTTCCCCACAATTGCTTCAAATATGTATCCAATTTGCTTGCTGCAATAACAGGAAATTTTTGTTCTAGCATGTCTCTTGTTTGCCAGTCCATATTGTGCACATCATTGCTGTGAAATTTTGGCCATCCCTCTGTCCTAGAACTTGTATAACCCACCCACATCAGTCCACTGGAAATCAGCTGCAGAACCAGTGAGGAAAAAGGTGAAGGGCCAAGTTGCTTGATTTTTGCAGCATAACCGCGCATCGTCTCCATACTGGGGAGTGCCTTGAGGTCTTAAAGGTGGCAAACATTTCATAATTAGAAATTAACATTTGGACATTATCTGATTTTTTAGTTGACCAGCATTGAGATCTTGATGATGCTGTTTGAGTTTAAGAAATCGTGATGGGTTTTTCAGTGCTACATTCAATCCAATGCAAAGCCTGGAAAATATATTCCGTAGATGTTGAGAAGCGATCGTCTGCACTTTGCAATCTGGCATTAAGGTACTTGACTGTGTCATTTGACAGTCTTGTGACATTGAAATGTCCATGTCCATATGGAAAGAGTTTGGGAATTGCCATTGGTTCCCAATTGGGCTCTGTGCTACATGAATGGAATGCCTTCACCAGGAGCAATATTCACATATGTGTCTGTTGATAGTGAGGTCCTCAGTTGAGTGTAAGGCAAGTTGCTGCATTAGAGATTGTTTGCTCTCGGTGTTGCTTGAAATCATCTGGATTATCATTATCCACTTCATCCTCACTATCTGTAAGGGCATCTTTAGTTGGTTGTGATCTGTATTTCTCTTGGTCTGGTAATGGTTGTGCAGATGTGCTACCTGTAGTGTGGTCTGTAGGCTCTGTCAGCATTTGCCAAAGTTCTGGATCTGTCTGCTGTGATATGTGAGCCCATGAGCTGTCTATGGAAACGTCTCTGTAGTGCGGATTGATTTCTTTGAGCTTGTTGAGGGCAGCATTAACATACGCTGGACGAATAAATTGCTTGTCACAGCCCTTTATCAGTTTAGTCGTCTTTTCAATGCCAGTGCTATAATAGTTTCATTATTTGTGCACCTTGGTAGTAATGTGCGAACTTTGGATATATCAGCCGGCACCAGTACAACATGTCCTTTCAGTCCATGCTGTGCCCCTTTTGTAAGTGTCACAATATGCATGAAAGGGATAATTTTAGAAACTAGGAGACATTCCAGAGAAGACAACTCCTCCAGTTCAGAGGGAATTGCTTGTAGACTTAAGTTGTTGGCTTGACACTGTGTTGGCATTTTACCCTTCTTGAGAGCATTGTGGCATGTTGTACATATATACATTGATTTTTGGGTAATACATTGGGTTAATAAAGCTTCAGTGCATTTGGTGTAACTAGATCTATTCACTTTCACCATTGATCTCCTATAGAGAACTCGCCAACATGAAGCACATGTGTACGTAGGCCCTTCTCTGATAGCATGTTTATAGCGTTGGAGAATGGTTGCAACTGAAGGTGGGTTGTATTCTTTGAGGCTCCTTTTGTCTGTCTTTCTCTTTCTGTCAGCTTCTTTCTCTCTATTTTTGTATTGTTTGGTGGTCCGTTTTTCTGTCATCCTCTTTCTGCTGGCTGCAGACTCTTTAGTTTTGTATTCTTTGAGCTCCTTTTGTCTGTCTTTCTCTTTCTGTCAGCTTCTTTCTCTTTAGTTTTGTATTCTTTGAGGCTCCTTTTGTCTGTCTTTCTCTTTCTGTCAGTTTCTTTCTCTCTAGTTTTGTATTCTTTGATGCTCCTTTTGTCTATCTTTCTCTTTCTGTCAGCTTCTTTCTCTCTATTTTTGTATTGTTTGGTGGTCCGTTTTTCTGTCATCCTCTTTCTGCTGGCTGCAGACTCTTTAGTTTTGTATTCTTTGATGCTCCTTTTGTCTATCTTTCTCTTTCTGTCAGCTTCTTTCTCTCTATTTTTGTATTGTTTGGTGGTCCGTTTTTCTGTCATCCTCTTTCTGCTGGCTTCAGACTCTTTAGTTTTGTATTCTTTGATGCTCCTTTTGTCTGTCTTTCTCTTTCTGTCAGCTTCTTTCTCTTTAGTTTTGTATTCTTTGAGGCTCCTTTTGTCTGTCTTTCTCTTCTGTCAGCTTCTTTCTCTTTCTGTCAGTTTCTTTCTCTCTATTTTTGTATTCTTTGAGGTTCCTTTTATCTGTCTTTCTCTTTCTGTCAGCTTCTTTCTCTTAGTTTTGTATTCTTTGAGGCTCCTTTTGTCTGTCTTTCTCTTTCTGTCAGTTTCTTTCTCTCTAGTTTTGTATTCTTTGAGCTCCTTTTGTCTGTCTTTCTCTTTCTGTCAGCTTCTTTCTCTCTAGTTTTGTATTCTTTGATGCTCCTTTTGTCTATCTTTCTCCTTCTGTCAGCTTCTTTCTCTCTATTTTTGTAGTTTATTTGCAATCGTAGTTTCTTCATTTGCATGTTATGTTTCTCTCTGGGTGGAAGATTGATGGTTGTTTGCAGGCATGTGCCTTGAATCTTTGGAATGAACTGAATATCTTCTTACATGTAGTACAAAATGTACACTTGTGCTGTTCCATGTTCTGACTAGTAGAAAATGCCCTCTGGCAATTATGGCAAATATGTTGGAGTAAGTGAGAGCGGTGCTCACGAGCACACCTGTGTTGTAAGTACTCATTATATGATGCAAACATTCGTCGACATTGAACACAATATGGACAAGAATGGCGCCTTAGTTGCACAGCGGTACCAAAGTGTTGTTTGCAATTGTTGCAGACAAATTCAATATTTCCAAAATATGCATGAGCTCCCTTATTTGTGAGCAAGTAGTGTGAAGGAGTTCCAATATTAGTGAGCAATGAGTCTTTACAGTGCTGAGTGTGCATGGACATAGTGTGTAGGATGTGGTATTTCTGATAGCATAAATGGAGAGTTGAAGAGACGGGGTCTTTGATGGATGTAGGGTCCTGAATATGTGGGGTGTGCCCCCGAGTTAATGTTTTATGGATCATGAGGAAAATAATAAAGTCAGGTAAATGAGATACATAGCCTAAGTGCAGTGAATTGCTAGTGACATGGTTGGCTTTGGGTGGTCTCCTGCATTCTCTTGGTTGGTAAATTGTATCTTCACTCTTCACTAAAAGTGCACTCTTTTCTATTCATACGTGTACATCAATCTGTACATGTAGTTCACAGTAGTCCAGTGTGGTTCATGTAGGTCCCAATCCTGTGGGCACAGAAATTGTGGGTCACACATCCAGTTCTGTTGGCTTTAGTATTCTGCGGCTAGTGGCCGGCAGTTCATGTTAATGTACCTGAACTCGGCTTCAGCTATTGGTTTTATGCTGTGTATGGGCAACAGTTCATAGCTAGTTATGTACTTTGCTGTAGTGCTTATTTTGCGTGTATTTCTGAGCGAATAAGCTTGGACTAACAGGTTCTCTACTGGGCTTCAGATCTCTTTTGTTATCTTCATTCCATGGGTTGCAAGATAGGTTCTGGACTATACTCTGGTACTATGGCATGTGATCACAGTTTCACGCTAGTTTGCTTGAAGGCTTTATCTGATCCTAAGGACATGCAGGTCACAGCTCCTGCATCTGCCTCAGTCTCCGGGTTGATTATTTGATCTATGTCAGTAATAAACAGGTTACTGATGGAAGTTAGTGCTTGACGTGTTTATTCAAGTCATATGGCATACAGTAATGTCCTTACTTGTTTCGTGGTTTTGCTGATTCCAGTTCTATTAGCACAACAATTCAACTCTGCAATCTGATTCAGTTAGTTGCGGAAGTACTTATCTGGTTCCTCTTGTTGCTAGTTCACGTCTATGCTTTGGCTCAGCTAGTTGAAGTACATGGCACATACTCCTCTGTCCTGTACTCTGCTCAGTATAGTTGTGCTTTGCTATTTCTAGTCTTACTGGCAATCATTCACAGGTTCTGCTGTGTTGGCAGTCTTGTGTGCCGTTATCTGTTGGCTCTATGGCATACATGCATAGTTTCAGTTCTCTCATCTCTTTTCTTGATCTGATCCTATTGGCTTGTAAATTCAATAGTCTGTGACTCTGCTTCAAGTTCGTGTGTTGGCTTATGCTATTATGTGGTGTTAAGTGCGGTTGGTCTCAGTGTTCAGTCTCTTTGTTTTGTTGGCGGGTCCTTCTGATACCACAATTTCATTGGGGTTGTGCGTTGTGCTTCAGTTTCTCCCTTTGTTTGATTTGATCATGTACTCTGCTGCAGTGTTTTTTTTATTTGTGGTCATATGGCATGCTGCAATTACAGGTTCTGTCAGCGCTTCGGTGTCACTTGCTTTATTCTGGTTTTGTGGAACCAAGTAACAGTCTGTACTCTGACTTCAGTTGTTGTCACGTTTATGAGATCATTTCCTATAGACTTGCGATTCACAGGTTCTGTTCTCTGCTTCAGTTCGTTTTGCTTATTGGAATCCTCCATATAGACTGGCCGATGCAAAGGTTCTGTATCTGCTCAGTTCGTTTATACTATTGAAATCGATCCTATGGACTTGAGTAGTCCACAGATTCTGTACTTGTCAGTTTTTGTACTTTATGAAACCTATCTAGGGACTTGTGATTCACAGATTCTGTACTCTGCTTCAGTGTGCCTTTGGAACTTTATTGAAAATCATCTCCTATAGACTTGCGATCACAGGTTCTGTACTCTGCTTCAGTCCTTTGACTGTAGGTGAAAATCGATCATATGGACTGTGATTCACAGAGTCGTACTCTGCTCCGTTCCTTGACTTTATTGAAATCCTTTCCTATGGACTTGCGATTCAAGGTTTGTACTCTGCTTCAGTCGTTTATACTTAATTGAAATCCGTATACTAAGACTTTGAGTTCACAGGTTCGTACTTGCTCGTTCGTTTGTACTTAAGTTGAAATCCTATCCTATGGATTTCGAGATTTCAAAGGGTCTGTCTCGCTTCAGTAGTTGTACTAATGAATCCTCTTCTATAGGACTTGCCGATTCACAGGTTCTGGCTCTGCTTCAGTGTTTGCGATTGAAATGCCTATCCTCTGAGGACTTGCGAAGGCACAGTGTTCTGTGCTCTGTTCAGTCGTTTGGCTTATTGAAATCCTATTATGAGACTTGGCGAGTTCACAGGTTCTGTACTTTGCTTAAGTTAATTGACTTATTAAAGTCCTATCCGTATGGACTTCGCGATTCAACAGGTTCTGTACTCTGCCAGTCTTTTGTAGCTTATTGAAAAATCCTCTCTAAGATTTGCGATTCACCAGGTTCTGTACCTGGCTTCAGTTCGTTTATACGTAATTGAAATTCATCCTATGACTGCGATTCACAGGTTCTGTACTCTGGCTTCAGTCCGTTGTCTTTATTTAAAATCCTCTCCGATGGACTGCGATCACAGTTCTGTACGTCTGCGCCAGTTCGTTTTTGCTTTATATGAAAGACTATCCTAGGGACTTGCGATTCACAGGTCTGTGCTCTGCTTAAGTCGTTGTGCTTTACTTGAAAATTTCCTATCCTACGGACTGGCGATTCACAGGTTCGTAATCTGCCTTCAGTGTTTGTAGTATTGAAATCCTATCCTATGGACTAGCGCTATTCACAGGTTTTGTGGTTCTGCCTCAAGTGCTGAAGTCTATGAACCAACAACTCCCTCAGTCTGGGAATCTGCTTTTCAGTTTCTTTGTTTTTTATTATGGTCCTTTGGCATGGCAAATTACGGTCCGCACTGGCTTCAGTAGATGGGAGCATGGACGGTCGGTACAATGTAGGTGCGAGGAAACGCGGCTACGAAGTGTTCTTTAAGCTGTTTACCTTGTGAGGTGGTTGTGGAGCTTAGGCTTTGAATGCGTCTTGACGGAAAAGTTAGCAGTGAGTCAGGGACCTGAATTAGTTCAGTTTGTTTTTTTATTTCGTGGTCTATGGCAGCAATTACATGTTTGTCTCTGCTTCTGGTTCACTTTGCTATTCTGGTTTTTGAAAACCCAGTTAACATGTTCTGTATCTGCTCAGTCGTTTGTACTTTATTGAGATCCTCTCTAAGATTTGCGATGCCAGGTTCTGTACTATGACTCAAGTTTGGTTATAAATACTTTATTGAAACCATCCTATGGATTTGCGATAACAAGTATGTACTCTCTTCAGTCATTTTGCTTATTGAAATCTATATAGGGACTTGCATTTCACAGGTTCTGTACTCTGGCTCAGTTCGTTTTTGTAACTCTAATTCCTCTCCTATATAATGAGAATCACAGGTTCTGTACTCAGGCATTCAGTTCTTGGACTTATTGTAAACCTCTCCTTATAGAATTCCGATCACAGTTCTGTTACTCTCTTGCTTCAGTTGTTTGCTTATTGAAATGCCTATTAGGGACTGCGATCACAGGTGGTACTCTGTTCAGTCATTTGACTTTATTGAAATCCTCTCCGATTAGACTGCGATTCACATGTTTCTGTACCTGCTTCAGGTCATTTGTACTTTATTGAAATCTCTCTCTATAGAGTTGCGATTACCAGGTCTGGTACTCTGCTCAGTTCGTATACTTAATTGAAATCCTATCCTATTGGACTTGCAAGGCCCACCAGGTTCTGTACTCTGCTTCAGTTCGTTTAACTAATCGAAAATCCTATCTATGGAACTTGCGATGCACAGTCTGTGCTCTGCTCAGGCGTTTGTACTTTATTGAAAATCCATCTATGACTAGCGAATTCACAGGTTTTGTGGTCTGCCTCCTGCTTTGAATGTACTATTGCACCACACTCCATGTCCTGTAATCTGCTTCAGTTGCTTTATTGCACTTCTAGTCTATTGGCATTTGCAATTCACAGGTCCTGCACTTGGCTCCGTAGATGGGAGCAGGACGGTGGTACATGTAGGTGCTGGCCAATCGGCTAAGGGGTTCTTTCAGCTGCTACCGTGAGGTGGTGGGGAGATAGTCTTGGAAGGTATGAGGGGAACACGTTAGTAGCTGAGTCAGGGACCTGAATAGGTACAACAGAAGGCAACAGCTGGAATTCAAAGTCTGTTCTTCACACAACGGATAACGTTTAAATCAATTTACATTGCAAAGCATGCTTCCCGAACTCAAACACTTTGTGAACTCCAGTTTGCAAAAGAGCCTATTAATACTAAATTAGAATTAAAACAATTATACACTTCATACAGATACTGCCTTAATTTACACAAAACCATTTAGTTGGCAAGATCTTAGAGATGCAAAGACATCCACCTACTGAAAATCATGAGGGTGATTCATAATAAAGGTACAATTTTAGGAATTTACTATAGGATTCAAAAATGTGAAAATTTAAGGGGTCCGGATGTAGGTAAAAATACATAGGCCCTCAGGACCGCATTGTGTAGACTCTGTCCGGTTTTGTGAATGATAGGCTTCATGACCTTGACCTTGGCCATGTGACTGACGTATCAACAAATGATGGGATACAAGTTTGCGCTATGAGTCAAGCATGGTTCCAATGAACTGCCAACTTTTCAATTACTTCTTACAACTTGATCCTCCAGGAACCTTTGACCTTGCATGTCACCCTTTGCCTCGTCAGCAAATGAGGGTTCCCATGTTGCATCTATGATTGAACGTTGAGTTTAAATCCATCAAAGTAGCCGATATTACAGGCACATGTTAACCTTTCACGACAACAGACACAACAAACAACAGGGATTAATAACAGACAACAGAGGACAATGATCCAATGTCGTTTGCCTAAGGGGCAGGCGACACAAAATGTAAAAACAAAACCAAAACGTTTTAAAAAATTAAATAATTAAAAACAAAAGTAAAATTAATATTTGGGAGATATGCAAGGATAAGCATATACAAAAATTCCCAGTGACGCATACAAAAGCATAGCCGTTCAAAATAACATCCAAGTAGTAGTACAAGCCAAAGTTGCAAGATGGAAGCTAGATCTATATGCTAAACATTGGGTGAATGTTTACTTGTCCAAAGGCATTACTGTAAGATCATAAACACTTAGGCAAATCAATGGAATTAATATAAACAAAAAAAAATATGGTTAATGAAAGTAGGAGACAAACAAGCATGACTAATAACTTGCAGATGGCATGCAATAAAATAATCATAGCAAGCCACAAGCTTTTCTAATCTTTTGCCAAACATTTCACTGGCCTTGTGAAGAATGGAATGTAACAACATGACCTAAGACCATTTGATCATGCCAAAGTAATGAATAGACAAAGTGCCTACATATTGACAAATGTAAAAATCCCCAGCATAATAGTTAAAGGTTTGGGCCAAAAATGAAGAGCAGAGAAGATGATTGAAAGTTAGCAATATTTGGTTATGGTAGTGCCCTTGATCTTGAATCACACTTAATTTTGGTTAGAAACAAGGTATTTATCAGTACCCTTAAACACAAATCACAAGTAATTTTAAGGCAAAGGTATCACAAAAAATAGTGCAATAATAGCAAAACAAACAAATAATTATGCAAAAGGATAACTTATCTAATGGCATTTAGCCAGTGGGTTTGATTACCCAGCTGGAAAGAATTAACTGTCTCAAGTGGTCCTAAGACCACTAATTTGACAACTCTTTGTCAAAGAAGAAACAAGTTGGCTGGGCCCAAGCAGTATCATGCTCGCTCATGCGAAGGCCTACGTTTTAAGCTTATGAATTTGGAAATTTGGTGGACATGAAGCCAACTAAAAGAGTGAACTTAAAAACTATATTTCTGAATTGATTGTTAGTAAAACATAGGTATGATACTTATATTCCAGATAGAATAACAGGATGCACAATAATGTCACATGCCTTTCCAACCGTCTGTTACTCGGTTGGATTTGCCCCGAATGACATCGAGCGTTTTAACCAATTCTATCTATATAAGCATCATAAAATACAAGGTTGATCTGCATGTATAGTAAATTACATCATTTTGTGCACAGTAAATTAAATAGTTTTGGATAACCAAATAAAGAACTTGATATACCAAACAATCAAACTCAACATTAATTGATTTAAGTTTTGGAATTCACATAAGGCACAGAATTTGTAAAAGTAAATTCTGTCTCTACAAAGTGGACATGACTTTCAAGAAGAGCGCAATATGTTTGAATTATAGTTACATGCAGATCCAATGTGTTAGTACAGTAATACAAATCATATAATACACATCATACATAACATAAGATATCATGAACAAGGGTGTTAACTTTAACATAAGTCACACATGCGTAGCCTAAGAAAATCAACTGAAGTCAGACCTCAAAATGCTGATGAGGGTCAATCCAAAAATGTATGCTCAAATACTTTCAAACTATCTTAGAAATCTAAATCACTATAGTTTTGTCCTAAAAATGCTCACAGGTTTGGGTGTGAACATAAAGAGATTTAATAAGATGAGATGCAATTGGAGAACAAAGAGGAATGTGATGAAATATTAACCAAAGTCACAGACACTATTTGGATTTCAATTCCATCAAAATCAAACAACCACATTGCAAAAGATTTTGTGTTAGCTATGATAATTTTGGTGAAATGATGGTGTATGACAAAAATTAAGTTCATAAAAAGTATGACATACCTATAAAAGGAGAGAGACAGGTGACAGGTCAGTCCTTGCTTAATGCTGGCTCAGGTGAGAATGCACAAAGTAAGGACATGGGTCCCCAGAAATCTATTGTTAGTGGGGAGGATGTCATGAGGAGTGTTTATTTAGTAATGATGGTGAAGAATGGTAGACTTTTTTGGTAGATCAAGGGCATCTATACATCAGGATTCACTATGAACTATGGTATGCTCATCCACTAAGACACGTTCAGTGAATAGTTTCTGTTGCATTTAACATGAATTGAGCTTGTGTATTCTGAGTATCATGAATCGTACTCATAAAGCCAGGTTATATTTGTAAGTTACATCATTGATGGAATACGGAACTGTGTCCATGTAATGATAAATCATCTTGGCTCATAGTGATAATTAATTGCTGTGTGGCTGAGTGTGCTGGTAATCAAGCCTACCACATAAAATAAATACATGGCTAGCGTAGGTCCTTGCATAGCCATCTAGGCTAAAAGGAGATGGCCCCCATGACTTCAATTTGGCAAAGGCGCAAGCAATTGAGGTCAAGAATATATCTGGCAAGTCCCCCCAGTGACCATACGTGAGATATGTTTAGGAAGTAACCCCCGTTTGGCATTTAAGTATTATTTATTTCCCGCTCATTTCATTCAGACACTACCCCGGGGTTCACATTATTGTCCCTATTCTCCATTGTGTAGATATTAATCTTGAAATGTCCCAACATGAGCATACCAGGATGTTTTAGGAGTAGCACCCCCGGTTTCATTTTAGTATTCTTATTTCCTGCTCTTTCATTTGACACCGCCAGGGTCACAACATTTTCCATTGTGGTGATAGTAAGCATGAAAAGTTATGCAAAAATCCCTTTAAAATTCTCTAAATTTAGTAAAAATATAAAAATTTATTCAATTTGGCAACACTATTTTTGAAAAATCATGTGACCTATTTTAAATTTGGGCCCCTACGAGGGTCTGGAAAGCGGTGAAACGTCAAATTTTACGTATTTTCACGTTTTCATGAGAAATGTAAACAGCTGGCACCCAAAAGTGCCCATGTGCACACCGAACTAGAAAAACCCTTTCAAGGAAAACACAGGTACTAGGGTTTAATCCTTGGACGCTCTATCTGCATACTCTGAGCCACATATATAGTCACACACACTTTCAATAGCACAAAGAAGATACACACCCATATGGCTTCATGCAGTGACGGAATTTTGCATCTTCGATGTACCGTTTCAAAAAATGCAATTACGCTGTTTTGCATATTAATTAGCTCATTTGCATAAATAATTGCCTGAAATATGCCCAATAGTCTTATCAGGTCGAGAACTCTTCAATCTTCAAACCCGCTTCTTTCCACCAGTTACATCACCAGATAACTTGATACAAGCATTGTAGGAAAATTTTCATAATATGCAAATTAAGATCCTTAATTAGCATATTTTTAACGCCCAAAATCTAATCAGGTCGAGAACTCATCAACCCGCTTCTAGCCACTAAGTTACATCATCGTAGCCCTTCTTTCCACCAAGTTACATCATTATACACCTTACAGAACTCCAGATAATTTGTATACAAGCCTTGTAGGAAAATTTTCTTAAATTATGCAATTAGATACTTAATTAGCATATTTTACGCCCAAAATCTAAGCAGGTCGAGCGGACGAACGGACGCTGCTCATTTCATAGCCCCCGTTCCTATCAGGTCGAGAACTCAACCCGCTTCTTTCCACCAAGTTACATCATTATACACCTTACAGAACTCCAGATAACTTGTATACAAGCCTTGTAGGAAAATTTTCTTAAATTATGCAAATTAGATACTTAATTAGCATATTTTACGCCCAAAATCTAATCAGGTCGAGAACTCATCAACCCGCTTCTATCCACTAAGTTACATCATTGTAGCCCTTACGGAACTCCAGATAAATTGTACACAAAGTGGGTTAACATTTTTATCACGGACGGACGAACGGACGAATGCAAATTAGATACTTAATTAGCATATTTTACGCCCAAAATCTAAGCAGGTCGAGCGGACGAACGGACGCTGCTCATTTCATAGCCCCCGTTCCTATCAGGTCGAGAACTCTTCAACCCGCTTCTTTCCACCAAGTTACATCATTATACACCTTACAGAACTCCAGATAACTTGTATACAAGCCTTGTAGGAAAATTTTCTTAAATTATGCAATTAGATACTTAATTAGCATATTTTACGCCCAAAATCTAATCAGGTCGAGAACTCATCAACCCGCTTCTATCCACTAAGTTACATCATTGTAGCCCTTACGGAACTCCAGATAAATTGTACACAAAGTGGTTTAACATTTTTATCACGGACGGACGAACGGACGGACGAACGGACGAACGGACGGACGCTGCTCATTTCATAGCCCCCGTTCCGAACTCGTTCGGCGGGGACAATTAGCACTGGCACTCTGAAAAGATATTATGACTAAGAACATCCCATCCTTTTTGGATAAAATCACAGCAAAATCTGTCTTATGAAATGGTAATGTCTGCTTGGATGGATGTGTGGATGTCGATGTGTGGATGTCGATGTGTGGATGTCTGTGTGGCCACATTGTACAAAAAGGTCAATATATGGCCAAATCTATTTTTTCTAGATGAGCTTATGGTGGCCAAATCTAGGTATATTGTAGGATGGCAGAATTACCTACCAACCACATAATTCATTCCCCCAAGGTCCTCCCCAGGGTCTGACATGGGGATGGGGAAACATAAAAGTATTTATGCAATCGGTAGACACCACCATTGGTGGTTTACCAATCTCTTTTAGTTTTGATTTCATATATCAACATTAATCTACTTGAATCGATTCACACCCCTCTCCCCATTTTTCGGACTCTGATTAAACAATGTCAAACTGTGGCTTATGTTACAGGACCTAATGAAATATAATAGCTTTAGAAATAAATGGGGAACTTTTATTTTGTCGATCTTTACATCCAAAGAAATCTCAACTCACATAGGCATAAGCAGCTGGATTGTGTTGTTGTTCTTACCATGTATTCATCAATGCTGCAACTGGGTTGAGTCCTCAACCACTTGAACACGTCTTCTACTGTCCACTTGACAACTTTACGGCTCTCTGATGATGCATTCCTGAAGAAAAAATATATATATATGTGTATATCCGGATTGGCATAGTTTGTGGATTTATATATATCTCAGACAAAATGGAACATACGCCAATATAATGTTCGATTGTGCGTTAACAGAGAGGAACAGCGAACATCGCTTTATTTAATAGCGTGCACCACTCTTTAGCTGATGCGTGTACACAGAGTGTATACATGTGCAGATTGCTCGAGAATAAAATCCACCAACTACAGTAGGTGTGGTGATTGAAGAGTCTTTGTGTGAGATCCAAATAAAGTGAATGGTTTTTATGCACAAAATTAGTGTCTTTGCACTGCCACTAGAACAGCTTCATCACACTGGCAACACATGGTGCAACACTGGATGACTCTAACACAATTCTTTTTCTCTATTTGGTGTGTACAAACCTGCATGTACAGTTGCTGTGTGTGTTGCATACCTATGTGTTTCCCCTTTGCATTGTCTGGCAGGAATGTGTGCTTTTTTTGGCTGTTAACCAAGACAGCCATTTTGCATCTCATTCTCACACTTATGTGTGAAAACACACACACACACACACACACACACGCACATACACTCAAGCACGAGTGTGTTCTTGCATGCATGCACAAAGACAAATTCATTGACTATATCTTATGAACTGCAAACAAAATTTACCTTGACTCAATTAGCTTTTTAGCAGCTTCTGCATAGCTGGACACCAACTTCCTTGCTTGTGAATGTAGTTTGGGTCTGTATAGTCTGTAGGTAATCAGTCAAAAAATTAAAACAAACATCACAAAAACAAATTCTGCAAAGGATTAACCCAAAGGGTGGCTGGTTCTGAAACAAAACTGTGTACATTTGTAAAAACACCAAAAATTGCTCCTGGATCTGAAATCCTTATTTCAAGCCATGGGAAAACCAGTGATGAGGTACAGGTGCATTTCACGGATCATGAAAGAAATCAAAGATATTGTTAAACAACTAATTTTGTGCACAACATTTCTGTAACTTTTACTGCAACATATTTTCAGGAATTTAGTCATTCTTCAATGCAAGGTTCTTTGTAATGAAACTTGTTCACAACGAATTGAAGATGCATTACAAAATTTCCGACAAATTAATTGCTCACAAGAAAATTTCCGACAAATTAATTGCTCACAAGAAGTATCTTACAGTCAGTTAAAGAGTCTCATAGTAAAACAACTGCAACGTATTGACGTGGCTCACCTTATGGGTATATCGCTCATTATTTCTCGTTTCATAGACGAAGACACCATTGGGTCACAGTTACTAGGCAACATGGGGTCGTGACCTTTGTCAATGACTTTCCGTTCCAGAAGCCAGCGATTAAAAGATTCCCTCGGTGCATCAATACCTGTATAAATGTAATACAATTAATAACTGCTAAAAGTCATGGATGTGGGAGCTGAAACTAAGTGTTCTAACATACATAAATCACAGTTCATGGTAATGGCAAAAATTTACCCCTTTTTTCTGGGTGTTTGCTCATGGAAACAAAGATAATGTTGACAGGATATTCAACAAATACTTTTTATTGAAATCACTACCATTTCTGATCAAGTTATGGTCCAAAAGTCAGTCACAGGCACAATCAGCATATATATACTACTGTAAAAGAAGTTCTTTTTGTGAATTTTTTAAATGTTCACACTTTTTGTGAGCAACAGTGCAAATTAAACTTTCAAGCACTCAATTCAACCCAAGCATACTTAGGTGATAGCATGAATTCAAATCACTGCAAATAATTATGTTCAGTTTGTGAAATGATTAAAAAAATGCCCCCCAAAAAGTTATTCAATTTAAAATTCGGGGGAACGTGTTGGTGCAGCGTATCTTCCCTCGCCTTTCACCAATGAGGTCTCGGGTTCGATTCCCGGCAGGGGCTCATTCTCGGTGGCTTTATGTGAATTTGGTTTCTCGATCCATACTCGTTCCCGCAGGTTTTCTCCGGGTACTCCGGTTTCCTCCTGCTTCTAAAATCGAGCTTCTTGGCATAAATCTGTTCTGGTATTATGGTTTCTCTGATGTGCTGAGCGCCTTTCATGGCAGCCGCACAGCGCCTTGATCACGTTTATGTGGATATGTCGCGCGTTAAAAATACAAATTATTATTATTATTATTAAAATACACCAATCACCAAATTCTAGAATCTAATTGTTAAGGGCCGACCTTATGGTTAATAAGTCAATTTGCTTACCTTCTCTTTGATAACAGAGCTCTGAATAATGTTTTGTCTTCGTTTTCTGTACAAGGTTGGCCTATATAGTTCTACCCGCTCATTGTGCGGGGGTGGCAATACACTGGGCAGTCTCTCGTAGATTATGGCGTTAGAGGTGATGCTAAATCCCCAGAATGGCCCTGTAATAATATTACAAAAATACGACCGCCAAGTAACTGCCGCGATCCCCCTGGCAAAATGGCAGTAGACACAGGTGGGTTATTGGTACAGTTGTCAGTTGCAGGCATCAAAATTCAATAATTTTTCTCATGTGATAATTATCTAGAAAGACTTTTCAAGACGACCGAAAACAAATCCCCTGGGCGGGAGCGGTTTACCAATTTTTAATAATCAGCTGCAAATGCATTACCCTTGTTGATTTTTTTCTTATTTTTTAACAATTTATGTTTCTAAGTTACCCCATTCTGCCCTTAGGCATCCCATTTTCCTTCCTCCTTGTTTTACAAACTCTATTCTGTTTAAGGGGAGTGGTCAATTTGATTCGTTGGATAGATATCGGGTTTTATGGCTACGTGTTGAAAACAATGGGCATCCGAAGAGAGGTAAAGTGTATGAGAGTAACAAATATGGGCTCTTTGGCCTAACAAATAGATAGGGCCACAACTCCTTAAACCCAAAAACCCGCCTTAACCCAAAAATCCCCTAAACCCCAACAACCCCCCTTAAACTCGTGCAACCCACCTTCAACCACAACAAGCCCCCTTAAGCCCAGACAACCCTAACCCCCCCTAAACCCGGACAACCCCTTTACACCCGACAACCACCTTAAACCCCAACATCCCCCTTAAGAAGCCCAGCACAACCCCCCTTAACACCCGACAACCCCTGTGCAACGTCGCGCAATGCATACGCCATGCGCGCATATACCACATGCTCGTCATACGCTCATGCAACGTGCATTAGGCACGTCTGCACATGCATAATCGCGTATAATAATGTGCCACAACCCCTTTAACAAAAACCCCCCTTATACACCCAAAATCCACTTAAACCAACCCAACAACCCCCATTAAACTTGTGCACCCACCTTAAACACAACAGCCCCTTAAGCCCAACAACCCCCCTTAACCGACAACCCTTTAAACCCGGACAACCCACCTTAAAAAAACCCCAACAACCCCCTTAGCCCCAGCCCACCCCCCTTAAACCCGGACAACCATTTAAACCCGGACAACCCGCGCAATGCATACGCACATGCGCGCATACGCACATGCGCATAACTCTCATGCCGTGCATTAGTGCACGTCTGCACATGCATACGCGTATTATGTTCCACAAAACCCCTTAACCAAAACCCCCTTAAAACCAACCCAAAAACCCCCCTTAAACCCCAAAAATCCCCCTTACCCCACAACCCCCCTAAACTCGTGCACCCCCCTTAAACCACAACAGCCCCCGTAAGCCCACACCAACCACCCCCCTTAAAAACCCCTGACAACCCCCTTTAAAAAACCCGGACACCCACCTTAAACCCCCACAATCCCCTTAAGTCCAAACAACCCCCCTTAACCTCTGCCACCCCCTTAAACCACAACAAGCCCCCCCTAAAGCCCGACAACCCCCCTTAAACCCGGACAACCCCCTTTAACCCGGAACAAACCCACCTTAAACCCCAACATCCCCCTTAAGCCCATACAACCCCCCCTAAACCCGGACAACCCATGTGCACCGTCCGCAATGCATACGCACATTCGCGCATACGCACATGCTCGCATACTCGCATGCACTGCATTGGCACGTCTGCACCGCATACGCGTATTATGTGCCACAAAACCCCTTAACCCAAAAACCCCCCTTAAACCAATCCCCTTAACCCCAACACCCCTCTTAAACTCGTGCAACCCAGCTTAAACCACAACAAGCCCCCTTATCCCAACACCCCCCCCTTAAACCCGGACAACCCCCTTTAAAAAAAAAAAAACCCGGACACCCCCCCTTAACCCCAACAATTCCCCCTTAAGTCCATACACCCCCCTTAAAACTCGGGGCAACCCCCCTTAAACCACAAAAAGCCCCCTTAAGCCCCAACACCCCCCCCTTAACACCCACACCCCCTTTAAACCCGGACAACCACCTTAAACCACACACAATCCCCCTTAAGCCCGACAACCCCCCTTAACCCCCGACAACCCATGTGCAACTTCCGCGCAATGCAATACGCGCATACGCGCATGCACATGCATTTGTGCACTCTGCGCATGCATACGCTAATTCGTGCACAAACCCCTGAAACAAAACCCAAAAATCCCCTTAAACAACCCCACAAACCCCTTAACCAACCCCAACAACCCCTAAACCTGGACAACCCCCGTAAACTCGTGCAAACCCACCTTAAACCACAACAAGCCCCCTTAATCCCAGCAAACCCCCCTTTAAACAACCCGGACAACCCCCGTTAAACCCCGGCACCCACCTTTTTTAAACAAAACCCCAACAATCCCCCTAAGTTCCAGACAACCCCCCTTAAAACCAACCCGTACAACCCCCTTTAAACCCGGACACCCACCTTAACCCCAACAATCCCCCTTAAAACCCAACAACCCCCCTTAAGTTGGACACGCCCCTTAACCCGGACAAACCCCCCTTTTAAAGAAGCCCAACAACGCCCCTTAATCCCCGGACCCGCCCCCTTAACCCGGACAACCCCCTTAAAAACCCGGACAACCCACTTAAACCTATCAGCGCGAGAGTACATGAATTCCCCACCCCTCCATCAAAATTCATCAAATCAAAATCAACTTATGGTGTTCAATAGTTTGTTCACAAGTTTTTTTGGTGAAAATACCCAAATTTAGCCCATAACTATGCAAATTAGCTATTTAATAGAGCATATCATGCGCCACAACCACATCAGCGCGAGAGTAGTTGATTCCCCACCCTCCACCAGTTTCATCAAACGGGTCACTTAGATCTTCAATAGTTTGTTCACAAGCTTTTTGGTTAAAATACCCCAAATTAACTCATTAATTATCAAATTAGGTACCTAAATAGCATATCAACGCCCATATCTAATCAGATGAAGGGAATGGCAGTCCGATCCCACCCACCAAGTTTAATCTCCATACCCTTATGGGTCTCTTTTTGGGTACACTATCCCCCACTTCACTCATTAATTATGCAAATTAGGTGACCTACTTTAGCATATGCCACTCCCAAATTTTAATCCGATGAGGGCATTGCCGTCCGTCCCACCCACCAGTTACATCACCATAACCCTTATGGGTCTCATTTATCCGTTCACAAATTAACCCCAAATTAACCATTAATTATGCAAATTAAGGTACCATAATTAGCATATGCCACGCTCATAATCTAATCAGATGATGGGCATGGCAGTCCGATCCCACCCACCAAGTTACATCACCATCACCCTTATGGGTCTCATTTTCATCGCGTTCACAAGATTATGTTGGACGCCGCCGACGACTTGACTGATAGCATAATTCCCTTTCCCCTTTCTGCTTTTCAGCCAGGGGTATAAACAACTAACCAAACTGGACAACCTTGGTCCATGACCTTTGACAATCATCTACATAATGAAAGGAGCCCCTTAATTGCACCTTTACCCTAAGTCTGGTTTCAATTGGACAAACTTTTCGAAGGAGACGCGAAAATGATAACCTAACAAACCTAACCAAACTGGAACTGGACATGACCTCAGGTGACCTTTGACCTTGGTTCATAACCTTTGACATCATCCACATATGAGGAACCCCTACTCCTTCACCTCACCCCAAGTCCCCTGGTTTAAATCGGAATTAAACTTTTCAATGGAGACACACGAAAAACGAAAACCTAACCAAACTGAACACACTACATACATACATACCAGACGGACATGCCACCCGCATATCCCCCCCCTCTCTGCTTTCAAGCCAGGGGGATAATAAAACCAAAACACAAAAAATTATTATGATTATTATAAGGTACAACATTTTGTCATAATCGCTGCCGTCTGTGTGCACAAAAAATTTCTGTTTTTGACTTTTTTTTTGACTTATATGAAAACTTTCAATTTCCTGATAATGTTCTTACCCTTTGAGTTCCAGATTTTTCATAGTTGGACTGAGTGGTTGTCCCTCTACAGAGAGTTTCCTGTGTACAGGAGCCCCAGCATGGCCTGGTGATAAACCTGAGGGTCGCACATCTATCTGGATACCAAGAGGGTCATGCTGGAAATGAGACACAGATATAATTGAGAAAATGATGTGATATTTAGTTAATACCATTTGCGCAGGGAAGTGTTCCATAACATGGCACTTTATTAGGTGTGACAAGGATTACAGCTCTCAAAATTAAGGAAAAGAATGTGCTAATTGTTCGATGATATAAAATTGGATGGATTGAGAATGACACACAAAGATATTGGTCGAGTTATTAGTTTTAAGAAATATTGGACGAGGCACAGTCAAGCACAATATTTTTAAAGTCATAGTGAGACAAATATTTTTGTGTATCGTGCGAAAGAATCCATTCAATTTTATCATTATTAGGCTTTGATAATCTGACTTGAATATAGAAAACTGGTTAAGGACTTGCCTTCCAAATTACCTTCCAAGTTGAACCAACTCTAAAGTCAGTATTCTCTAGTAGCTCCTTTGGACTCTACTTACTGTCGAACGATTGTGACGTTAGTCTCAGTACCTCTCCTCATTGAAGCACTGTTTTACTGTTGTTTTGTCCTGAAGTACTGCCAGTTTATTGAATATACCACTATTTACGCTTGCAACAGTCTCTCGCTTGCTCATATACATTAGACAATGAGAAATTTTGAAGGCATGTACTGTTTTTGTAATCATCAGTTTAAAATCAGCCCCCCCCAAAAAAAAAACAACAAAAAGCCAAAATGCAATAAAAAAGATATTGTGCATGTCGCATAACTGGTTTCTTTTAGTATTTCCGTTCTCTTCATATCTGTTTTTTTTTTTGTTGTAACTTGTCGGTGTAATCACTGCACTCGTTTTGGTGCTGGGAGATGGGTGCTAAATATTAAAATGGGTCAAAATGTGTGTGTGTGTAATTAACTTGAGTATTACAGTGCATAGTGTGGAGTTGTACAATATACTGTGGTATAGTGTGGGTTTAAAACTCCTTGGACACACAAACTGAATGAAAATATACTCTCCCGTGCGCCATGCAGCACCATGAAAAAACATAAGAGATATAAATGTAAGTATGGCGCATGCTAGCTTGCATACTTCAACAAGGTTATAGTGCATATTTCTGTGTAAATTAAGCTTTCTTATGCTTATGTTGTTTTGATTTCAGAACAGTAAACCAATTATTCATCTTCCTTTTGAAAAGAAAATATAATTTTGTAGGACAACTTTGATGCATTGATTTCAAGATGCCTTTCCAAAGTTGCATCTGGGACTACTTCTCAGGAAACCCTGCAGATAATAACCAAAGCATTCTGCAATATTGTAACACCAGCATATCGCAAGGTGGGAAGACACCAAGGGATTTTTCTACAACAAACTTAAAGTCTCATCTCCAACACTCCCACCAAAGGAAATTCTGTGAATACACCAAAAAGCTCCAACAAGAAAAGGAAGAACGGAAGCGCAAATCAGAATCTGGAACATCCATGACGTCCTTTGCCAGAGATTCCACCAAGGTACCAATGCCCAAGCTTTGACAAAGCCCAGAAGTTGTCCAAGGATGATCCTTGAAAACTTGAAGGCGATAAACTTGTTGGTGAAATGGTGGCTTTGGATCTAAAGGTTTAGTTACACCTTGTCGTTGGTTATTCACGTTAGCCGTCCTATTACGCCTGAGATTTACAGCAGAGTTAAAGATCGGGTTAGTGTCCTTGTCAGCGACGCAGAGTGAGCTTTACCACAGACATTTGGTCATCTGGGGGTTCCCATGTCGTTAACTTGGCACTGGATTACAGTAGATTATGCTAGAGTACAAGCAATTCTCAATTCAAGTAGATTTGATGGATCTAATATGGGAGATGCTAAAGCAAAGAAATTGATGCAATGTTGCAGAATTAGCAGATAGAGAAAGCCAAAGTTCATGTGATCATAAGTGACAATGGTCCAAATGTTGTAAGCAGGATAGCTAAGTACCTGGTGCTGGTTGCTTTGCGCATACCACAACTGGTCACTGAAGACGCGCTATTTTACCAGCAAGATATGTTGTCCGTTTCCTGTCGCATTGTTGGGCACTTTAAGCATTCAACTCTCACAGTCAGCCATCTGAAAGTACAGAGAACAAATAACTTACCAGACCACAGGCTTGTTCAAGATGTTTCTAAAAGATAGAATAGTACCATACATGTATATAATGCTGGAATGATTGCTGGAACAGAAGAGGGCTGTTGTTCAATATGAATTGACTATGGTTCAATCTCATCCCTGTCTGTAAATCAGTGGAACTTGGCAGATGCTGTAGTAAGGGTCCCAACTCCCTTCGAAGCCGCGAGTGCTCCAAGAAATCCGAGTCCATCGCAATGATCATTCCTCGAGTTCTCATGCTCCTGCAGAAGCTTGGAAAAAATCGCTGAGAATGTTTGTGGGATCAGAGCGATAGTTCAAGAAATGCAATCTTCTTGAGGTGCTTCAAAGAAATCAATAACAACCCCTGGTTGCTTCTTGCAACTGTATTAGACCTGTGATACAAAGAATCCTTTTTCAGGAATGAAGCAACAAAGGATAAGATCGAAGAATGGGTTTGTGCAGCAGAATGCAACCTTGGCCAACAGGAGATAACTTACAATTACAAACTGAACAAGCTATGGATCTGGATAACTGATGAATCTGATGAGTTTGAGGAGATTCTCAACGAGTGAGGTGGCACACTTCCTGCGCTGCAGTGCCAGCTGATAGTGACAATTGTCCAGGAATATGCCCTCTACCAGGATGCACAACAAAGGCCCAACAAAAGCAGTAATAATCCCCTAGATTGGTGGAAGGTGAATGATGGAAAATATCTAAAACTAGCTAAATTGGCAAGGAGATATTTGTCAGTGCCACAAACATGGTCCCATCAGAAAGGCTTTTCAGTGAGACAGAAGGAATCTACAATGCAAAGGGGAGTTTCCTTGAGCCCGACAAGGCTGAAATGCTCATCATCATTAGTAGTCTTCCCAATTCCACATCCTACCAGCTTCAGCATTGAATTTATTTGTCTGTAGCTTTTGACATTTTTTAATTGATCAAATGATCTTGAACAAAACTCTAAAGCTGGAGACGGACCTACATACGTCATAGAGCTTCACCACACACTGCAGTGACAAAAAATAGGCGAAGCCCTGGAAATCCCCATATCGCGGTGAAAACAAAACACGCAAAATTATACATTCACTGTCCACCGCGAGACACTATGTCTGCAGCAGGCATCAAATGTTATTTTACGCATATTTTTGCTAAACCCCTGGATGTCCGCGCCTGGCTATAAATTTTGCCTTTGCAATTTCTAATTTTTTAACAAAAAATTAAATCATTATTAGTAGAAGAACAGCCTGTAGATCCCGTGACCAAACTCTGGAGACAAAGATTTGAAGGCATCTTAGGGTTCCCTGATCGATGTTGAAAGTTTTAACTTGAGCTTGCCGCTTCAATGTTCCGGCATTTTGGGGAAGGGAAAACAAAGTTAACACGGGGTAAAAATTGAGAACTGTCGCAATTGCATGTCAAATTGCTCGCCTTATCATACGGAATCTAAAAATGTATAGTTTGTTATAGATCCGACTTCAAATGAGGACGCTATGGCCAAAATGTCCAAAGTTCAATGCACTTTCAGTCAAGGTCAAATTGTTAATATAAACCGATTTTTAAGATGTAAGTGTCTAATTATATGTTTTTGTGTATGACAAATTCAATTTTGCAACTTTTAACAGTACAAATGTTAGTCTTGACCTTGAAACATGAAATAGCTGCCATTTTGCATTACACCAATAGGGGGCACCACAAACAAACAAATGTCACATCATCTACTGCACTGATAATGTCAATATTGAGGATCTATTGAGCACTGGACTTGGGGATTGTTTCCTTGTCGATAAAGCTATAGAAAATTGATTAATCAGTTTTATCAGTATTAAAATGGCAGTATGGGTTTTCTTTATTTTTTTGCAAAATCGATGCTTAAGAATTAATTATGGTAGGGTTAAAGAGATGCCCAAAGGGGTTATATAATTTAACTCTACTCAGTGTCTTACCCGACTTGGTCCTGATGGACTCCCCAGGGTTGGCATTTCCCACAGAGACTGCTTGCTGAATTTGTTGAAAAAATACTCCCGTCCTTCTCGTTTACTCCAAAAGCGCCGCCATCCTGCTTCCAGTAGCTCCTGGGGCAAGTCATGTACAGGGTCTGGACTCTGTGGAGTTGGCGGTTGAGGTGAGGGACTGAAAGGCTGGGGTGAGGCAATCTGCTTTGAGTTATTCCCAAACATATGCGATTGATGGTTTGACATGATGCCCGCTGGGCTCTGCGGGACAGGGGTTCGAGGAAGAGACTGTGAGGAAGAGAGGCTGGGACGAAAGCTTGGATTTGCTCCTGGTACTGATGGCTGTGTCACTGGAAACATTGGTCTTGGCCTGTTGGACTCCATGCTGTATGTGGTTATTAGTTTGTTATACCTGGTCAAACTTTATCATTGGGTGCATTGTGTGATCCAAAACCTGAGGCAATAAAAAATAAAGTTGAAAGAACGAGTTTTACCAAAGTTTAAAACATGTGATCATCTCCTAAACCAGTGTAAGTTACATGCAAACCAAACATACACACAAGAAATTGTAGTGATCAAGTAAAAATCCCCACATTGGCTTCAATGAAATAAGTGAATTGTCAACATTTTATCTTCCTGCCCCTTCTTACACAAAACTGCAAAGTTGCATCTATCCATGAAAGAGGTCAAATTATGCAAAAGTATGTGCGACTGGATTGGCCAGTGAAAATTCACTCAAATTGCACTTTGCGATCAGTTGACAAACAATTGAGTTGTTGCCAGTACTCATTACAGAGACAGACTAGTGTTTGGTTTGTTGGTTTGTATGGTTGACACACCTAAGTAGGGTGGCCTCAATGTAGTCTGCTGAAGAATTGTTTGAACATGGCTGAGCATATGGCGAACACTGAGTGCACAGGCACATTGTTAAGAATGTTCAGATAGCTCACTACATCAGGATTTACATAGGTTTCTATGCAGTTTGATGAAACAATGTTTTGACATAACACTATTTCTTTATAGTAGAATAATGATCAGCCCTTCAGGTCAGGTCAGGTTCAGAGGGTGTTTTGAGTCAATCCCACAATGCACCAGTTTTGGGAAATTTCACCTCAGAGGGGTCATGTGATCACATAAAATTCCTATTCTTAACACATAAAAACCCTGACTTTAACGCTCATTTTAGCCCACAAAGCATTAGTACTTAGGGAATTTTTCGCATTATTTTGAAATATCTTAAGGTTCTTAGACTTTTGGAACGCTTTTTATCCCTAAGTACTGACATGGGTTTAGTACAGTACGGTATAGGCACAATGCTATGCATCATGGGATTGATTCAAAACACCCTCTGGGTCAGGTTATTGTGTCAAGTCAGGTTTCCTTTGAGGGCTTGCTACTGGTATCATGGTAACCAGTACTACCTGTCCCAGGGCCGAGTTGTCGGCGGCTAAACCGTCACCCCCATTGTGTGTCTAAGGAAATCTGACGAGGGTAGCTGGTTACCCTGGTAGAATGAAAAGAAGATCTACCTACAAGGGCATCAGCTCTGGAGAGCTAATGGTGGCCATCCAGCACATGCTGCCTTGCATGGAGGGCGTGGTTGCCCAAAGGCTAGGCCCACCGCCGAAAACTGTGGATTGACGTCAGGAAGGGCATACGGTCAATTATCTTTTGCTCCAATAAATCCTCACACAGCAGTATTGCTGAGTAGTGATGAGGTAATCCCGGCCACCCGTCACTTTAAGGCGGTGACAAACCGTTTTCAAAACTTTGGTGAACCACCTACTAAACCTCATATGATAACAAATTACATAATCTTGCCTACACATTTTTTTTGTAAAGTTAATAAATAACATGCCTAGGTAGGCATTTCAGATTTCCTCAAGAGGCTCATCCACTTTAATCAGCCATATCGGATTGCACATCGCTATTTCTCTTATTCTAGAAAAACGATCACCCCTCTATGTGAATTTTCTTGCCTAAAAAAGAACAAATCTTTCTGAACCTCCTATTACCGCAAGGCTAGCGTTGTGTAGTAATGCAAAATCTGGTTTTTTTTTTATGCGTTAACACTTACATCCTAAGCTCCGATGCACATACGTTCAGATTCGTCAATTGGGTGAGTTGGTTTCAACATTTCATGACAATTCTATTAAAGGCACTATCAAGTGATTTGGGGCTAAATCAGAAAATCGAAAACTAAAAAATCAGATTTTTGCATGTCTTTAGGTTCCAATAATTGTAACTTGCCACCTATACCTTTAATATTGACCGTTATCTTGGCGTCAAGGTACAATCACAGCTAATGAGTTGGAGTTCATACATAAGGCCTCACTGGTGCAATCATTGAGTCCACTTATCAAAGTTAGTTATTGTTAGACCAAAGTTTTCAATCCGGTTTTTTTCGCCCGTAAACCGAGGGTGGCCGGATTCACCTCCCCCGCAACAATCTGCTGTGTGAGGATTTATTGGAGCAAAAGATAATTGACCGGATGCCCTAAGCTTCCTGACGTCAATCCAACAGTTATCGGCAGTGGGCCTAGCCCTTTGGGCAACTTTGCCCAACATGCAATGCACATGTGCTGGATGGCCTCCATTAGCTCTCTTAACTCTCCAAGCTGACGCCCTTGTAGGATATCTTCTTTTTCATTCTACCAGGGTACCAGCTACCCTCCCTCACAGATTCCTTACAATCCGATGGGGGGAGTCGGTTTTAGCCGCCGACGACTCGGCCTCTGGACAGGTAGTACTGGTTACCAGGATCATTAGTCAGGTCGCAAAGAAAACCTGACCTGACATAAACTGACAGAAAGACGCTCTTAAACTTTGTGAAAACACTTTTGTTGCTAAATCAAGCGATGTTGTTTTTGATGTATAGGTAATTCCCCCAACCGGCATTATCCCTTACACAAATCCATCAGCCATCATAAGTCAACAACCAGGTAGTCATACCACCTTTTGGTCCTAATTTCCTCTTCCCTCCGTCCTGCAGTGGGGAACATGGTTTATTACGTCCTCGGAGAGTGTTGGGATGTGAGGAGCAACGGTGCCGGTGGGTGCGCCCAGCATCGGGGTTGCGTGGTGCTAGCTTGCCTCTCTGGTTTTGGTGATGTTTAAAATTTAGCACTTCCGCTATACAGGGCAAAGTTCAAGGGGAGACAAAATGGTGGGGGGGGACAACCGCAGTTTCTCTAAGATTTGTTCCCACTCCCTTTCTCTCTCCTTCCAGTCCCCCGCAGTGAGCGAACATTGTCTTGCGTAAACTCGGATATGGACCCAAGATCACGTGTTACGCCGCATGACATCACGCAAGGTCAACTAGACGACGTACCACAGTTCAATCTACTCCTAACGCGTTCTCCCTACCGAACTGGAAGTTATACGATTATACCCTGACCCTGGTTGACCCCCCTTTTGACCCAACAACAGCATCAACGTCTTTACAGTGGGTTTCAACAAAACCACCGTAGGAGTTGGATGCTTTGGACTTAGCTCCGAATAAAATTTGGAATTACTTTGAAATTAAATTTAAAACTATCATTTTACCGATTTTTTTCTTCAAGACTATTATAGTCACCACCAATGTTATATTCCAGTTCTGTAGCTTTCTGGAGGTACCGTACTTGGAGGTAGGATGGGGTTTCGGGAATGACAGGCCAGTACTGCTGGTCACTTGGGCGAAGATCTTTCTAGCAAAATGAGACCAATAGCCTGTAAGTAATAGCCTGTTGAGAGTATTTATGAAAATGTCAAGCCTCTTATATTCTGAAGTCAAACTGATCTTCCATTCAGGACCCTGAGATACTGATCAGTGAATTACATAATGTTGAAAGACATGAATCTAAGGTCGTTCAGCAGGACTATCATGTCTGTAACGAGTATATGTATCCTACCATACACTACTATTTACGTAGGAACCACATTAATTTTTTTTAAAAATATTTCACATATACTATGTGAAAGAAGTTGTGAATCAAAATTACATATCATTAAACCATTTTTATTGCCTTACCCGGTCAGTATTTGTAAGAACCTGTGTCCAAAAGACCCACCACACGATATAGGCTGCTAGTACAAATCCAGCAAGACAATGGGGAGCTGCTGCCACTTTATATCATGCTAGGAGAGTCAGACAGTGCTGGACAATAAAGAGGTTGCCAGTTCAAATTTAACCAGATGCACATTAGCTTTTGATGGGTATATTTTTGCAGAAAAAATAAAATGGTGTTTGTACATATAACTATAGGAAATGGCTAGTAATTATTAACTTTAAGGTTCAGCACATTTCTTTCCTATACACAGTCAATGAAAACAGTTACTGACCATTTAAGATTCAAGTAATAATTTCATTGTATGTTGAAATTTGGGCATTTTTATATTCCTGACAGATAGATTTGGTAAAGCTATAAAATATGTAAAATATGTAAAAAAAGGTCTGTGTAAAATATACAATATTGGGGAAATTAACAGCCCTATAGTTCTGTATTAGACAAATAAGCCAAGATATGGGGGGGGGGGGAAGGTTGAATCTGTAAAAATAAACTACATGTAGACGTGTAAAAAAAAGAATGCAAAGAAACAAAAACATGCACGCAAGCCCAAACCCCAACCCAAAATTACCCAACCCAACCCAATTAAATTCACCAAGACCTGTAACAAGCTACAATTTTGTCTACACTATAAAAAAAAAGCTACATTTGTTGTCAAAAAAAAACCGTCTGACTAAAAAAAAGTGTACAACTAAAGTTATTGCTCGAAAATTAAAAACTAGGGGATGAATGCATGAATGTAGTATTCTGCCACCACATCCTTCAACATGCAGTTTATACTGCCAAATTCAAAGGGTGGTGGCACAATAGTCAATACAAAATTCTTTCCCAAAGGAGTCCAATATTTTAAAAAAATCAATCTGGAAGAAAATTGTGATAACACCCCCACAGTATCACAGCTTATCAGGCCGTGCATGAAAAAATCAATCTTGAGGGATTTGCATTACTCAACTTTTTAGGTTCAAGCTACAATTAGGGATTTTCCTCACTTCCAATCTCGTGCACTTTGCCAACTGGAGTCGCCAAAGTTACCAGGCTGTGGCTCACCTTCAGGCTTCGCACTGCACAGATTCAGCATTTTATGGTATAGAGTACATTCAGGAAAGTTATTAATAGGGTTTAATTTAGTATCATGAAAATATAATACATTACCCGCCAAATTTCCACTATTCCTATATATTTATGGCAGTATTTTAAATTTTTGGGAATGATATTTTCCTCTTTGACGTGCAGGTTGATGTTTTCTTGAAGCATTTATACTCAGTTTGACACTGATCGAATAAAAATGATCAAACAGGGGGGGGGGCTGATCATTTCATGATTTATTTTTTACGATCGCAACGAAAATTGAATTTAAAATCATGGTTTTTTTTTTTTAATTATGATCATGCAGGCTACGCCGTAGCTACGCATCTGATGTGCCTAGCCCTAGAATACGCCGCATTTGTCACAGTTAGTGTTGCCGGGTTTCTACCTTACACTGTTTTAATTTTACCATAAATAAATACAACCACATGGCCTATTTAATGGCAGTCCTTTCCATCTTTTACTTTACATTTGCAGTGTTCAACACGTCTCATGCAGTGCATGATCGTTTCCAGTCGGGGGATAACGCGCAAATCGGGCGACCTGGCCTTCAGGCCCTTTTTGCAGTGATGTTGAGTTTAGCGTCACCCGCTCGCGTTATGAAATTGGGGCCGGGTTTTGTGATCCATATTCAGAATTCCATTATTTTGGGAAAATTATCTTTGGAATCATTTTTTTTCTTTTTCAGAGCCTTTTTATAAGCTTTTAGGAAATTTGGACTTGATTACTAGCTCTCTGCAATAAATGTTGGGACAATAGTTTATGTGACTATTAATTCACAAAGCAACAGTTTCTGCTTCCATAAAGACCAACATAGAGCTGGTGAGCGATGGGAATTACAAAATACTGAATAATGATAATGAAAAAGTTTGCCTCGTTTGAGCTGAAAAAGGGTGACGCTAACTCATATTCGAGTTCAAGGGCCTAATACAGGCTAATTTTGTATCGCCAAATTTACTATCAATTCGTGAATATCACAAAGGCAAACTTTCTTCACAAAAATATTTTGTGAATTTACTTTAAATACAAATATCTAAAATCTCAGCAGACCAAAAAATTTTCATCGGGACTTTTTGTCTGCTACAGTTAGTTAAAGTGGGAGGATTTTAGAAAAGAAAATCCATTTTGAGAAACGCACCATTGCCAGAAAATCATTATTCCGTTTTCCATCACCTCAGGGAAATTCCCAGTCACCATCTTGAAGATATAGTTCAAAAATGAGTGAGGAGTCAATTGCATGATATATTTGTTTCCCAACTATCGGCCTCAATCTTTAGGATAAAGTTTACAAAACAATAACTTTTCTTAGGAGTGACAGAAGATTTGACTTCACAGTACATATTAATCTTTAATTTAAACATGTGCACAACGGCTGGCTTCTACACATGCGCAGCAAGGCCGAAAAGGATCTGGGATGAATTTAGATTCTGCCACCCTTAAAATTCGCACCTTTAACTGCTCGAACACGCGTACGCCGCGGGCTAAGCCCGAGGCTACGAATTAGAGTACATAGGATATCGCGGGGTTTTGTCCGACGGAAAAAACTGTCGGGAAAAAAAAGTTTTTTTAAAATACTGCACTTACCGAACCTCTATTTGGTGATATTCCGCCTCCCTGGGTGTTATTATACACGAATAATATTATAGGACCAAAAAAAGCAAGTATGAGGTATTATGAAAAAATGTTTCTGCAGTTTTCGAGTGGATTTTAGAATGGCAAATTTTAGTATACTTTAGTGCCTTCAATTCTCTTTCATTTTGCACCAGTTATGAGCCAAACATCTCGTAGTACACTGACAGAACTGCACATCGTTAGAAAATAAGAATCAGTGACATTAGGTATGGATTTATTTTTAAGTTCAAGATGAGTGAGTAAATGTCAGTTCAAAATTCGTGATGGACCTGCAAGAGCTTTATTAAATACTCATGCTCTGACCTAGTACACGACCACCCAATATGAAGTGTCTAGTCAGAGAACCTCGACTACCCTTTAACATGCGTATTCCGTTAACGTTCAGTCGGGGATAAGCAGCTCAAAAAAAAAATTCGGGGGGGGGGCGATCGCCGCCGATTGAGCGACTCGGCGAATTGGGCGATGTTCACCCTTAACTTAAAAATCATAAACACCAATTTGTTAAAACCTCGGATTACAGTACATATTATATCACCTTTTAATCGTCAGTTAATGCTTCTGGCTAAAAATCCAAATTCAAAGTGCATAAATCGAACTCAAAAGCTGATGGATTCTTTACAATGGCATTTGGCAGTGCCTCGCCCATTTTGTTGGACTGCTCGTGCGCAGAGCCTTTCGGCCTTTACTGCACAGTGCAGAAGCCACTGCTTCACATTTCAGATTAATACGCACCGCGCTGTCAAATTCTTCTTGTCACTCTTAAGAAAAGTTATTGTTTTTTAAACCTTTTTGTGTATCTAAAGATGAGGCTATAGTAGGACACAAATCATATGGCAAAATGACCCATCACTCATTTTTGGACTATATTTCAAGATGCGTGACTGGGGATTTCCCTGAATTGATGGAAACGAAATGATTTTCTCTCGGCAATGTTGCGTTTTCTCAAAATGCGAATTATTTTCTAAAAAATCCCAACTTTACGCTAATGTCGCAGAAAAAGTGTGCGATGAATTTTTTTTTTTTTTTTTTTTAATTTGTATTTAAGTAATTGGCAAAAATAAATTTTGTTGAAGATTTGCCTAAAGTTGTGAAGTAACTGAATTTATAGTAAAAATGCAAAAC
>JAMKCH010047858.1:0-10919 GCA_023653785.1 Ophioderma brevispina
GTGTCATGTTACTCTGTACAATTATGACACCGCAACAATAACATATTTTCCTAAATAGTGTGTTACCAGGTAATAAATTGGTTATTTTAGTAATATAGACGTTTTTGAAAGAAATTATTTATTTAAAAAACAAAGGTAGTTTAAAATTGAGTGATTTTAATTTTGGCCTCCCTAATATGTGTGAAAAAAGTGCGGAGGTAACAGTTGACACCATGGTTCAAATAATAAGGAACAGTTTTTCGTATATTTTTAAAAATATTGATTGATATCCGATTTCTCATTTAAAAACTGACACTGGAAGTAACTGCAAAACCAATTCAAGAACAGAAATGACAATTCATACAGAAGAAGACTAAGTTTACAGCAATACAGGAGTCGATGAGGAGGTAACCTAAGTTGGACACAATATTGTTACATCCGCACAACCCATGATTTGGCGACCTTTATTTTAAAAATATGAGAGGCAAATTACATTTTTAGGATTGTGCAGTGCGTTTAAATTACTTTGAATTAAATTGTAACTATAAAAAAAAGATTTCCAAGTGCTATTGTAAGTGGCAAGGATATTTCAAAACACCAAGGTATTTTTCTGGTCACAATTTCCGCTTATTTTGTTAATTTCACCTATTGGCGAATTTTGCAAGAAAAATATTTTCCGATGTATGCAAACTTGGTATCATTGAAATTAACACTTAAAAATTAAAAAAAAATGAAATATTTGAAAATATTTCATAACTTAGCCAAAAAAACTCTTTTGTTCCACTTTGTGGAGATATTTTGCCTGTGTACAACATGATTGAAAATGACCATATATATACAGGACACGTCATCCAACACAGCGATGCAGACATGCTATGGTAATTGGAGGGTTATAGCATTGACCAGATCAGATGGGGGTTTGTTCAAGACAGTTGGTGTTTTGGACCTTGGTTGTTGGTTCTAAAAAATCCAGATTTCCACAAGGTAAGACAAATTGCTGGGAGAAAAAAGTGAACCACTTTGTATTTATTCTCCGATGATAAATAGCCAAACATGTGTAATAAATTATACACATGTTGGTACTATGGTGGGGATTCACGTGGATGTTCAGTTAATGCTTGTAGACAGTTGTCAAAAAGGAAGTAGTGTTTGGTATGTAAAACTGGAGACGGGCTAGTTCACAAATGGTACAAAAATTCACTTAAAGGGATGACTCAGAGATTTCAAAATCTTTTTCTTCTTGTGTAGTAATTAAAAAAAAAAAAAATAAAATAACCATCTAGAACTAAAGATAGTAACTTAAATGCTTAATCCAAAGTTACAGATGATGGGAGTTGTTCGTTTTCATGCAGTAAACCTTCATGTACAGTACAACAGTGCCATCCGTTATAAAAAAATGGAGCTGTTTGACCCTGTGTAAACTTGTCGCTTTTAGAGCAATTTTAAGCAGGTGGCGGCACAAGTTTGACAACTGTTTATAGACAAGGGCATGCAGAGTATACCCTCCCAAAATCAGAAACTCCAATTTGGTGTCTTTGTGCGGGGATCTTCCTGCCATATAGGCCTACAAAGGTCATGATATGTGGTTATAGCGTCCTCTAATATGCCCATTCTCCATAGTAAGACGTGTTCACTAGCTTTATACGAAAAATCATATTTGCTCCGCATGAATTTTGTAAAATTTACACGGAGAAGTCATGGTTACAATACTCCAAAATTACGTGGTTTAACAATGTGTCCGCCGCGGTGATATATTTTTAATTCTGGTTGTGTCATAATAATGAGACCCATTCACACGCTGTGAAAATCTGGATCTGGAAAATTATAAACAAATTTGTGATTTTCTATTGAATGACTTAGATTTGAGGCTTTAAATTATTTCACACATTGATTAGTATATGGTACAAAGCATTATGATAATTATGCAAAACAATTTTAAAAAAAATTGAGTTGTTTTTTTGTTTAAATGTTAACATTATTTCAGTTTTACATTGTTTTTAATGTATAATTATATACAACCGTTTTTAACCATTGACACTTTCAAATTAGGCTATTTCATCCCACTTATAATACTAAACATAGACAATAGCTTGTATCCACATGGTAGAGTTTATTACCGGTATTTTATTCCGATGGATTATTTTTTAAAATCCGCTAATCCCCCTCACGCCTCTTGTACCCCTTTGTAATCGTCTCCACATGTGGTCGACTAAGTCACTTATTACCGGCCTAAACCATGTTGGATATAATTTTGGCAGTGTGAACGCGCATCGGGTATAACTCTATCGTCCTCACGAGGCTTAAATCCGACGAGCAGGTGTTCAAGAATCCGGTCATAAAGTTATGACCGTTCTAGTAAGGTAGCTTTGACGCTCTATCGGAACCTAACTGATGGCAATTTCGTCTTTTCTGAGTAAAGCACGAAAGCATGGTCGTTATTCGTGTTGAGCGAAGTGGGCAACTCACCCCCCTTAGTAAAGGATATTATTTACGCATGCAGAGGGCTGACACCGTCTCATTTGCAACTCACAAAATGAAGTCAGCCAGCTAGCGAAAGCGAGTACCATTAACGGTTCCAAATCCTACATTATTGATTTCCACAATCCTGGATCGCCACTGATTCGGGGGAAATTATTCTTTGCCCGTCCACTGCTAGGGAGAAATCTTCAGGTGCTTGCCCACACTGACATAGAGTTCCTAGTTTACATGTGTACGCCCCAGCAAATTTATCACAGCAAGAGTCCTACTCAAAGGAACAACACCTGTGCTTCATTTTTAAATGTGACTGGATTTTATGAATTTATTGAGGTTCTGGCTCTCTGTGGATGCTACCTCATTGCATATTGAATCGATATCATATTTAAAGAAAATGTACACTTTGTTTGCTCTCAAATTCTGTTTTTTGGAAAAAATAGACGTATTTTGTGTCAAAAGCAGATTTGCCGCTGTACAATACAGAGGCCAAGTCAAGGTGCGTTGACAAACAGCCCCCGACCGGACGGCCACGTGGGTTTACAGCCATGTTTTTCTTTTTGATGTAAAGTAACCTTGTATGGTTACTACATGACTCATAGGTTTGTTTTCAGCTGCACTCTTCGGAAAGAGTTTTGTATTTGTGCCACCCCCCCTATGATGTGCAGCCTCAACCGAATACACCTGCCATGTTGAAGGATGTGGCTGGCAGAATACTGAATTCATCTCCAATCTTTAAGCTGTATATGGTTTCTTTGATATTAACGCATTTAGCTTAGCACTATCCGGCTCGCCAAGATATGTGTAAGCCTAGCCTGGGCTAGGCTTACGTGCATTGCATAAGCGTGGCACCATATTGTCATATGGCGCTAAATCTACTGGGACCATCATCATGATCTCCCTATGCACCATCTTGTTTTCTCAAATTTGGATGTCCCTAAAGCACACACTCTTCCATGTCCCATTCTGAGAGCCTCCCCCACACATGCCACGTTATATTCCATCGTTAAGAAATTGGAAATCACAAGGGAACGCGGTTTTTGTCCTCCACAGCCTCGTTTTTGTAAAGTAAAATAACGGGTTTAACTCCGGATAACCGATTATTCTTGTGTTAAATCAACATCCAAGTGAGTGCAAATGTTTGAGGAGACGATTGTGGTGGGTGTGAGAGATAATATAGCCCTCTGCTCTTCCAAAAATTGCATTCATTTGATCAGTCCTTGGAGTTAGTCAATCTCAAAAGAATGTACTTTTTAAAAAAATGGGGACTCCCTTAGAACCGTTTTTTTGCCGTTATGTAGTCATCTAAGGTTTCTATATAAATCTTTAAAATTATAGAACCTGGGTGTACTCGTTTTTGAAAAAAAACAGAGTTTGGGACTTTTTTTGTTCCTTTTTTGTGTAATTTTTTTAGCGCTATAAAACTTTTTTCTTCTGTTTTATGCAGTAACTTCTGATCCCATTTGAAGTGTTCTTCATTGAGAGTTTCTTTATGAAAGGTTCTAAAAAGAACAATTTTTCTTGAGCTACAGAAATTACCCTTTTTGATTTTTTCAATAAGAACCCGGCGAAGATTTGTTGGAGTTTCTTTTAACTAAAACGAGTTTTTCATCAACCGATGGGTTCTTTATAGAACTTACAGCTTTTTCAGAAACCCTTATAGTACCCATTCGAAAGTCTTTGCGAACAGAAATGTTTTCCAGTCAAAAATAAGTTTAAAAACTGCTTTTTTGCTTTTCAAATACACGGCAACACATAAAGAAAAACATATTTATAGGCCTATTAAATGTTGAAGGTTACCCATATATATTGTGATATAACCTATATGGTGCTTCACACAGCTCAAACTAACTTAGTTGCACTTTCTTCTAAGTGTAGGCCGGGCGTGTCCGTTCGTTCCAACGAGATTACGCACGGGTTTGGGTGCTTCTACGAAGATACTACTATAATAGGTGATGCGGTTTTGTTTTTAGTTTCATTGCATGGATACACAAAATTAAAGGTCCATGCCCGATCGCTAATGCCTCGCCCGGGGACCCCAGATTTTATTGGAATTGGTCTACATTGTTGGTCATCAGAAGAAAGCACTATTTTTTTCTCATTTACCCTGTAAAGTCTAGGGCTAAGGATGTTGGTTTGGATGTTATGAGCGAAAATGTGCACCCATTTTATGGGTCGCCCAATATTTAATTTACACATACTCAATAGGGATACAAAATCACGTATTTTGCTCTCACATCAAACGGGTTGAACTATTCGTTGCGAATCTTTATAGGTATAGGGTTTTTGGGGTGAAGGCCATTCTTCCAAGATGAAAACTCTTATCATATGCTTAATTCGGGCCATCCCCCTTTAACACTTTGCAAACAACGAGCTTTTCAGTCAATGTTTCCGTGCCATTTTTTATGCTTTTTCTCTGGGATTGTGTGTTTACATTGTTTTCCCATTGATCGATATTCATTTATGTTTTATTTTTTAATTTGGTGTGTGTTTGTTGTTGTTTTCTAAATTTGGTTTGCCTAACATTTGTTTATCAATTTCGCAATTAGCACAATTTTGTTTGTTTGCTTTTGATTAAGTTGCATTTTTATTCTTTTTCTTATATACCTATGTTTGATTTATTGACTCTCTTGGATTTAATTCCATCTTTAAAGGGCCCTAAAACGTGTGCATTTTAACTGGCGAGCAGGTTTTCCAAATTTAAGGGTGTATACACCGCTATTATGCTTTTAGAGAAGCTTGGAGAACACTTCCGGCAAATTATCATACAATTATATTCCCTACTTCAAAAAAAACCTTTGCTATTGGATACTAATTGAGCACAATTTTCCTATTAAAATCTGGACTCTCCCGATATTTTGGAATGCGCACTATATTCCCGAACGAAAAAAGTTATTAAACCTTCCTTTTGCTCTTTACTGGCGATATAAACAGTGCATATCCCAAGTCGCCGCATATGTAGGTTCTAAATTACTACGCTCCGAGAAATTGCTAATTGTATAAATTTAACGGTAAGTTATAATCAAATTTGATATGTTACGATGGAGGGTCCTTGCAATCACTGTGCAACTCTCGGTTTCTGTACCGCAGGTTCCTCGGATCGTGCCATGATAGAACGTGGATTTTTCCCGGGATTTGTTCTATCCAAGTTCCCTATGAGAGACCTAAATAAGTTGGGGAGCACAGTCAAATCCCCCCGCCGTGGAAAGTGCAACGTACAGCGCTATAGTTCCTAGAAACCTAGAATTTGGAGCGTAATTGTGTAGATTTGTGCATGCGAATATTTGTCCAAGAGCTTTTGGCATCAATTCAAGTGCGCATTCTTCAATATTTAACTTATAATTATAAAATGAGACGATGAACCGTTTTGGCGGTGTGATTCGGCGACATATGTGAATCGGCGTGAAAATCCCGATTCTGTGGGGCTCAAGTGCGTTAGAAAAACATGGTGGTATTTTAAACTTTTATTTGCAAAAAACGGACCTTGTCTGATCTATTTTCACAAGAAGATATTTTTAAAGACAATGACAATTCAGAATTCTCTCCTGTAAATTTTGTCCCATTGCTCCAGAAGGCAGGGGCAAAGATATGCCCGATACAACATAGCCCACGTTCAGCACGTGTTTCAAATTAGGCAGACCATTTTGTACTGTGCCCCCTTGGCACGCGTACGTCAGCCTCCGAGCGCGCGCGTATCTCTCATCATCACTGCCATTATACGTCTGCCCGAGATGACGAAATCGTGTCTTTTAGCGACGCAGCTCGTAGTACGCGATGTTCCATCCATAGCCGCATTTGTAAAACGGCAGAAAGCACACCGTTTTTTTAACCTGAGCCAACGCATAGCGCAATGCGCGAACCCGGGAATTTTGAGATCGCCGGAAGTGGACTTTTGAAACGTAACAAAGCAAAAACGTTCTACTGGCCTAAGCCGAAAATATCGCAATTATTATTGTTTGAAGCACGATCGAACAGAAGTAGGGGGAAATAAGAAACATACATGTTCTAGCTGTTTGAATTTATTTACCGGCGAAGTATTGTGAAATAAAAGAGCAGAAATGTTTTTATACCATGTAGGACAGTTGAAAAATGTTCGAAAACAGTGGCAAAATTTTCGTCTTCCAATTTTTGAACCAGAAACTCGCAAATCTCCAATCCCACCCCCACCCCCCAACCCCCCCCCCCCCCCACCCCCCCCATTTTTGGAAATTTGGGCTTCAAAATTCTAACCCATGCTACTATAGTGCTTAAACGTAAACATCGTGCAACATTATCCTGCATTTTGCTTAAAGGAAGTTCTGGATCAAAATTAATGATGATGGCCTATTCCTGCCAGTCATTGTAAAGTGCACACGGTCGCGCTATACGTGTGATATGGAACTGGACTGATATCCGCCATCTCCCGGCTATCTATCTGATGATGGAATTGATAAACTGACTTCGAGGGCATTCTTGAACATATCAAAAAGTGGAAATCATCAAAAAGCCCAGTTTTTGCTACCGGGGTTGGCTAGAAGTCTAAATTAGACCAATTATTAGCCTCAACTTCAAGTAACCGTAATGACCCGAGTATAGTTCCACCCTTGTTTAGCCTGAAGATACCTTGAAAATTGGGGTGGGATAATGCCCGAATCTTGCCCGAAGACGGAGTGAAAATGTATTGCATATCGCCACCATACAATGTACAGCCATCATGATTCCGAATTGTGAAGGACTCAGAAGTGCAAAATGCTGTTTTCGAAAGTACGTAGTTTCCACCCTCATTCTGAAGTAGATTCATCTTTTGTCATATACTAACCATGACTATAATGTAACGTTAGTGATTTTTTAGCAAAAAAACCGGCAAAAACGGACAAAATAGTCGCGAAAAACTGAACCAATTTGCCATCAGTGTTTGGCGGCGGCCATATTTGGTTTACTGCCAAATGCCTCTGACCTACACACGGGCCTTGTCAAATTTTCTTTTCGTTTCAGAAAACAAATCCACCAAAAACTATTTTATGAATGGATTTATGAAACTGAATAACTTTGTATGGACATGTTATTATTTTTATACTGAAATATGAAAAAGAGTGAAAAAAAAGTGTAGAATCAAGTCTGAGTGAAGTAGAAAAGCCTTGAGAGTGTTGAACCAGACACTGTCTTCGGCTTGTTCTATACTCGGAAATGTAGTTTTCACAAACTTAATGGTCCGACGTATTAGAAACATTTTGAGTGGATTATAAGAGTTAAATAGGGAATTTCGCAGTTCAGTGATTGGAAAATGCATATCATGGGAATTCAAGGCTAAAAGGTTGGTTGTTGAAGAAGATAGGTTTCCGAATTTTGCAGTCAGGGTAGGCCAATTTTTTGAATGGGATAATAAAACGGATCTTTAGAATTTTCTGAAATTTTCCTAAACTTAGGGGTGGGATTATAATCGAGCATGGGACCTGTAACTTCGTGTCATACCGGTTTTAAAAAAAATAAAACTTTTAAAGTTTAAAGCCTTTAGGTCTAGTCTGTCGATTGGAACTTCAAGTTCATGTCCTAGGCTATAGTAAGCATAGTGATACACCCCAATGCTAGTTTACTACAGGACTATGTCCATCCATGGCCAGGGTCCAAAATTTTCCCTTTGAGCTATATTGCATTGTACATATGGTAACAGGGACCCTTTTAAACACTGTCCTGGTGTTGGCTGGTTGCCCCACAGTGATACGTGAAGTAAAAAGTGAATCTGGAGTTAACCTCAAATCAATGGGGTTGCCAGTCAACGCTGGTCCTAAACGGCCACATCCACCATCCTGGGCTAATTATTGAACAGACGTCTAGGCTGATGCAACTAGCTAGTAGGTTAGTAGTAGTATACTAAGCTAACATTTAGGGCTGTTGTACTAGTCTAGGTGGCTTAGTGTAAAACCCTGAATGAAAGCGCTAGTTGAATTCAGCAGTCCTCAACAGATAACTGCATGCGCGTGTTTATTTTGTTGAGTTTTGCCAAATTCAGCCTCAACAACATGTTTATTTCCGTTGAGTGCTGCCAAGTTGCATTCACATGATGCGTTTCGCCCTTTCGCGTTTCACCCTGACCGCGAGGCAGGATGCTACTAGTATAGTTATGCAGCAGCGCATACTAGGCTCACACCCAGGACTAATGTACTAGCCTAGGCTGATGCCTGATGTTTACGTATACAAGTGCAATTTAGCTTCATAATCAGTGCTTCAATAAATCAGCATTTCTTGTAACGTCATCACTTTTATTCAAACTCGTAATTTAAAGCTTCGGCCACTTGATATTGCACTTACGTTGCTGAATCGCGGAGATCATAACTATACATGGCAGGCATCAGTGCATACTAGCCCAACATGCATCCGGGGTTAATGTCCCTGTCTAGGCTGGGTCAAAAATGCCCAGTCATAATATGTTTGCTAGTCAACATCATTAATCATTAAAAAAAGTTCGCTAGTCATAAATTAAAAAGGGTTCACTAGTAGTAATTGTCAAAAGGGGTTAGCTAGTCATTGGAAAAGGATTCGCTAGTCAAAAAAGTGAAAAGGGCGGACTAATCATAAATTTTAAATTAAACCATAAATCAATTGTTTTTTTGTCTGTTTTTAGTTCGCCAAGTCAAGTAAGACACCCTGTAGTGTGGTTAGCGATGGACGGGCAGCAGAAGGTTGGTGTTCCAATCATGTTTAATTATATCCGGGATCCTCAATTCTGATAGCCAAAAACCCCTATTTAGATGAAACACCAATTTTGAGCATGAAATAAAATAACATATAGGTAATAACAATTACCTGTAAACTGTGAAAAAATTTAACAAATTGCTGTGTCAATTGTTTTTGAGGAATTTTGTAATTTGTGATGGATGGAAATTGCCTGTGTCACTTTAAAAGGAACCAAGCCATGCAACCGTTTTGATAGTATGCTGTAAACCAGGCTGCTTTGCAAGTGTGCAGCAAGAAAGAAATATAAGGATTTTTAATGAAAAAGGTTGACATTGTTTTTAAAGTTTCATTTTGCCGGTGCCCCACATATGGCAAAAACCGTAAACATTTGGGGAAAGGTCTCCACTTTTGCAAAAGTCTACACCTCCAGAACTTCCAGCGTGGGCCTGTTGAAAATGACAAAAGTAACCTCTGGATTCCAAACTTTTCAGTTGGACAGGCAGGAAGGGTTGGAATCTTCCGGAAAAAACCTATTTCTTCCGGAGGAATGGAAAGAAGAAGAAAGAAACTGAGAAATAAAAAGGCGTTCTTCCAGTTCTTCCGGGAATAACTGGAAGAAACTGGAAGAAAGAGAAATCAAGAAATGTATTATGAACAACAAACAAATTACACCATATTAATTGCTTTGCACTTCAAATCATCAAGACACTTCAGTTACTTACACTCTGTGTGTGTTTTTTCAAAATTAATTTAACAAGTTAGGCATATTAGTATATTGCAAAGTATATTAGTAACTTTGTCACAATTTGTTTTGTTTGCAATCAAATTATTACCCGTAGATGATAATGTGAGTTTGACATCTTCACTGGTTATGTGAAGACTTTTATATAATAGTGGGCCTAACGTGCAAGTCTTCCTGTTCTCCGAGGATAGTTGAACCCGATTGTAGGGTAATCTTGCACAAGTATGCCTACTTAGTGAGGGTTTGTGGTTTTTGTAGGGGTGTTTTGTACAATTTCTGTTCAATGCATTTTAAATGACTTTTTGGGGGGGATTGTGGCATGCCCACCAAAGACTCGGGCACATTTTAAAGTAAAAAGGCCAAATTGATTAATCCGGTAGTACATTTTTTAAAGTGCCAAGTTTGTTGTTTTTGTGCACTTAGTGATTTAAGATTTTAAAGAAACAAAATAGCATTTGTGCTCCAGGAAATTAACTTCTACTTGATTGCAGTGGCTGTGCAGACCCGAATTTTATAAAATAAAACCTACATGCATTTGTGCATGCAATGCCGTAAAACTTAATGAACAAATCAAATCGGCACATGCACAATCATATGTCACAACATACCGATGGACAAACTTATAAAGGCTCTTACAAAGTGCGTTCCCGATCGATTTTGTTATACTTTTGGGGAGACATGATTGGGTCACACGTTCACACGCCATGCTTCAAAGAAAAATCTGGCAAATGAGCCAGTGTATATTCACACACATGCCAAGTGGGCCCGCCGATATTGATTCGGAAGCTAGCAAAAATATTATTCATGGGCCCCTATGATGCTCCCAGGGCAAATGTTTTATTTAACTTTTAAAGCTTGTGATGATTCCTGTCGTAACTAATAAAATACAGATTTTATAACTTTTCAGTTTATATTTACGTTTTTTTTTCATGTAAAAATGCATGATATATAAGAAAATGAAATTGATTATTTATAATTTACATGCAAACTGTGCATTGTAGTACAGAAAGAAACTTTTACATGCACACAGAAAAAAGTTATGTGCGTTTTTTTTTTGTGTATGTGTGCACCC
>JAMKCH010047859.1:0-18794 GCA_023653785.1 Ophioderma brevispina
CCACTTTGTGTGTGCTTCTTCTACACATCCCAATCACATTAGATTTGGGAACCCTGGAACCCTCTCTCCAGTGAAAGGAGAACAGAATAGCAGAGAAGCTGTTAAAATTTGCTTAAAGAGACACTGGCACATTTGAAAAATAGTGCGCTCTCAAGATTTTTCAAAATTGATATTTTAGCATTGTTGTAAAGCTTTTATATTACATTAACCCTCAACTGAAATGATGAAGCCAAAATCAGCACCCTTATGGGTAAACGGAACGATTTTATAATAAAATTACTCCGGAGGCATTTAATTCAGCAGACGACGGAAATGGCATTTAATACAAGAAAACACGCCACAGGTGATTCCCATGGCATGCACCCTGTTTGACCGGTCTGTGACCTTTGTGGTTTTAATATCAATGAGTGCAAGTCTTATGATATTCATGTAATAGACACAGCAAACTTAAAAGTTATCCTACAAATTACCTGGATATCTTTAGCCTCTTATTAATGTTCCTATCCATTTTTGGGTATGTTATTCTTATGTGTAAAATATATCTGTATTCGTCCAATGACCTAGACTATGATTTACGAGCAAATTGAAATTTCTAATTTTGTAAAAATATGCCAGTGCTGCTTTAAAATAGCACAACGTATCCTAATGACCCCTACATGACCTTTGACCCTATTATGTAAAAGACTCTGTATCTGCGTGTGGCAAAAATGTTAACCGTGCACTTCTAACCTTCTTTTCTGCCAAATGCTTGGGCCAGTTACAAACTCAGTCAGTAGAACCACAAAGGCCAAGCTTTATATGAATAAACACCCCTAATGAACCCTGCATGATCTTTGACTCAATTTTGTAAAACATCTTCCAGATGCAATTTCTGTGGCAAGGGGCTACGACCACCAATCTTGCTCCAAAGAACCAGTGGCCCAACCTATCGGCACATAGGGATTACTTTGGTAGAGTGTGTGCGTCTGTCTGTGTCCATGTGTCCTGGAGTGTGTGTATGTATTCAAAATGTTAATACCTGTAAAATGAGTAGAACATTCATCTCTTGTGGTAAAACTTGTTAATATATGTAGATTTAATACAAAACAAGGCAAACTGGTATTTACGCTATGCATCAAATATGTCGCAATCACTAAGGAGTAACAACTTAAAGACACTATCAGTGATCCACCTGAAAAAGACCAAATATTTTAAATTTGCAGGAATAACTTAAAAGTGAAGGATAAGTATGCAGATTTTTTTTTTACAATTAAAAAATTAACAGAAAAGGAGGAAAACGACACTATTCAAAGATATAAATAAATCTCCAATTATGTGTTGTATTATGTGTCTGTACAGACAGTAATGACTAAAATATTTGATTCTGTCTTTATTAGGTTGCTTTTGGTCTTATCACTTGTAGGGTATGTTAGGATACCTATATTTCTTACAGACATGCAAAAATCTTGAGTTTTTATTTTTTTCTGATTCATCAAATCACTGATGGTGCCTTTAAACTACACCAGACATCCCCCTTAATTCTGGCCAACACTCCCTTAAACCCAAAACCGCTAGCCCACCCTACTTGAACCATGCAATGTCCTTTCACCCACCAAATGAATTTGCACCATTTTTTTGCATAAATTATCCATACCTCACCAAAAAATAACTAAAAAAAGCATAACTCGTTGATGAACTCCATCCGTAATTCAAAATAATTAAATTCAAATTTTATTGAAACCAATTTGCAGCACAAGGCTGAATTACATGATTATTATAAACAATCAAATACAGTATAAAAATTGAATTGGTTTACATTGCACACATGTATACACATAAAAAATGGTATTATAAAAAAATTATTCAAAGTACATAAAAAATGATAATTTAGAATATAGTTATTGCACAGAATGTCTAATAAGTTCAAAATACAATAATAGTACACACACCAATACACACCCACACCAACACGTCATGCACTTCGTTCGGCCCCTTCCGAACTTCGTTCGGCAGGGACAATAATGATGTGATATTTTAAAGGAAAACTATTTTAGTGATTTTAGCCAATTTACATTGGGGGGATTAAAAATACTTAAAGACACTATCAGTGATTCATCCGAATGATTTGAAATTTGCAGGAATAGTTTAAAAGTGAAGGATATATCTGTAGAATCCTCATAAGTTACTTTTTACAACTAAAGAATCGACAGAAAAGGAAGAAAACGGCAGTGTTCAAAGATATGACTCTCCATTCACTTACGTGTTGTAGGAAGTGTACATTTGGACAGCAATGGCTAAAATATCCGATTTTGTCCTTATTAGCTTGCTTCTGGTCTTATCATTTGCAGGGTATGTTGGGATACCTATACTTGTTACAGATATGCAAAAATCTGATTTTTGATGATTTTTTTTTCGATTTTCTGATTTAGCAAATGACTGATAGTGCCTTTAATTTAACAAAAAAGTATACCATTCTATTGAGATGGATATTTAAATAAAAAAGTCAATGACGACATCTTTCTATGACCTGCCATGTTTCATAAGAGAGGGGCCCAAATCTTTCTATGGGCCAATTTAACACACATTCTGTCTTCTGCTATCCAAGGGGCTGGACCGATTTAAAGGTGCAATGGGAGATTTCAAGGCATCTGTATTTTGTGTCATATGTATTGATTTCACGTAGATTAGACACTCAATAGATTTCTTAACTTATATTTGCCACAGAAATGTCTTGAAAGTGAAAATAAACTGAAAGATGATTTTGATTTGCTTATATTTCAATGTAGTACATCAATGGGCTGATTTTTTATTTGTTTCAATACAAAATTAAAAATTTCACAAATTTTTGTACCGAAGAAATAAGTCTCATCCTTTCAAATGGAGATATATTTATGGAAGCTTTATCAATGCAAAATCCAAGGCTTTCATTTTTTAGGGACACTTATGTCTGCAAAGGCTCACTCAGAGATTTCCCGAGGACGGCGCCCTTAATATTCTAGCAAATCGTGTTTTTGGCATAAACATAATGCTTGTCCATATACTAATCACTGTATGAAATAGCTAAGCTCCTATCGACAAATGATGGTACACTTGTGTGATTTTTCTTTAAAAAAAAAATAGACAACGAGTAGCAAAATTAGACACACAAGAATAAAACAAAACATAAGAAACGGAGTCACACACACACAGTCAAACAGGTTGGTGGCAAACGGGTGTATCCTCAGTCCACTATTATTCAATTTTTATATTGCAGACCTATTACTGTCCATTCAATTAGCTTAGACCCTCGGTTTTAAATTAATATTAGAGAAGGTAGAGGTGTCGGGAAAAAATCGTGAAAGAAAAGTTTGTATTCACCAAATTACCCAACAGGATTTTTAAATTTCAAAACATATGGATGGAATTTTACCTACAATCTATTGAAATTTGACCCTTTTCCCCTCAAAGTTGCAAATGATCTGTCCAACGTCTGGTAGCATTAACAAATGACGTGTGAGGTGGTCTTTGGTATTATACCTACGAGGTAGGAAGCGACTATCGATGTAGCGATACCCACTGCCATCAATATCGAACAACCTAGGCCCTGTGGGCCCTTCTGAAGTACATGGCCTTTGAATTCGGAAAGTGAATGACAAAGGTAAAAAATATACATGTTTTCTTTTACATTTATAACGATTTCATTTCATTCTCATATTTGTTATTATATCCTCATTAACCTTGCGTTACAAATGTAAAGAGGATTTGATACCGATATTCCGCCTATTTTCTGTGGAAAATGCCAATTTTGCCGACTCGCGGACTTGATGACGTCATTGTGACGCTATACTAGGTATGATGGTACTTATTTTTGTATCAATGGAAAGAGGAGGACCATAGCTATCCACTGGTATCAAAATCATAAGCATCGGGTGCTTTATAACGAATTTTCGAGGGGGAGTGGTAACCCCCGCCTTTGATAACCCGTGTTACAAAAAAAGCTTGGTAAGACGAGGGTTAGTCATAACCCAAGAGTGTATTTTGTTCATATCGTCAGTAGATGGCCAAAACATACGTGCAAAAATAAGTTTATCCAGATCAGATAACCTGTATGTCTTGCGGCGATATTTGCTATCTTCAGTAGATAGCATGAGGTAAGCCTATATATGAGATTGCGAGATTGTGGTCTTCAAGAAATAGTTATATGTACATAAATATAAAACTTGGTTGTTATTATTAGGCCTCCAATAAATATGCAAACATTTTTAACGATTAATTACCCAGTGAAGCCCATAGAATACTAGACCTGTAAGTTGAAGATCAAATCTTTATATAAACCCCTTTTCACACACTCAATATCATGAATGTAAATTGGTTTAAACATTTATTTGCTTTTGCCCAGAATAAAAACATCACAACATTGTTCTGAATCGATCAATGTCATACTGTCAAAGAGGCGACGCGATGCAATTTTTAACACACCTATCATAAATGGATCATTCCCCTGAAAAGTTAAGGCTATTACGATATTCCGGCGGCTGTTTCCGGATATCTTGCCGATTGCTGGCCAAAATTGCAGTAAATTGAATAGAATTGGGATGAAAAAATACTTTTCCACAGCATCACCATTAAAATCTTGTTGGTAATTAGATAATACCACTTTTTCTTCACGATTTTTTTCCCTACAACCAATACCTTCTCTATATTAATTAAAAACCGACGGTCTAAGCTAATTGAATGGACGTAGTATATTTAATGAATTTCTGTGACCCTGTCATTTTAAAATAATTCAAAATTAAACGGTCTCATGTTCAGATATTTTGTTTATCCATTTCCCAAGTGCCTAAGGGTCGTCAATACTGTCTTGATAATTGTGTTAATGCATCTGCTATGTGGATAAAGCAGCTTTTCTCTAGATTTTTTTGTTAAAAAGCACTTTTCACTGATTTTGTTTCTTTGTAAGGTTAGATAGTGAAAAATATGTTGCCAATTTTTTTTGTCAAGACGCATTGTGTCCCTGAAACTCCAAGATGGGCCGCCATGAGGTGAAAAACGAACAATTTTTTGACAATTTTTCTCATGAACTGCAGTTATGAATAGATGTGATTTTATTTTGTTAAAACAGCAATATTTATGTTAGGCATGCCATCATTCATCAATAAGATATTATTTTATGTTTGCCGCTATTTTGTAATTTCAAAATGCTGCCAACCTACATTACCAGGGTTTGCAAGAATCAGGTGAACATAACTCGGCGCGCAAAAAAATTCGTAAATTATCATTTATCAAGTTAACACTTTTTTCAGGCCTAGTTCACGCCGACAAGATCATAAGCCAGGCATTACTAAGCTCAGCCCATTTGACTTGGCGGGTAAACGAAAGAGGAATATAATCTCGTTCTTCATAAGGACCTAATAGAGAGCATACCTATACTGTATGTTAGAGTCAGGTTTTCAAAAAAAATAAGGGTGGTAACTCCTGACGTCCCAGTATCCTGGACAGTTTGGACTGACCAGGATAGTCCCTAGAGGAAAATGACTAGCAACTGACGATCACCGCAAAAAAGGATGTAGCGGTATTTGTATTGTTAGAATCTAGGAGCACTTTCCCCGTAAACACAAGGCAAAAAATTTTTGGTCCGCTCGTGATTTAGAAAGTGGAAAAAATGGCATTAGGAATTTAAGGGATTTAGGATATAGTGAGTGGGTTAATGATCACTGTTTGTTATAATTGACTAAAATATCACATATTAAAAATATTAAATAATTACTAAATAATTATCAATAATTTTAATTTTTTAGTTTTTTGATTTTTTAAACATATCAGTTTGTAATTTCATCTAAAATTGCAATAAAAACAAGTTTTGTGTTATCGTCCAATTGTCACAGAATATGTATCAAAACTGTAGACAACAATCCAACAATGGGGAACATACATAATAAAATTAGGGGGAGTGGCAATGCTGTGTTTGAATAACAAGTCAAAATTCGACATGTTTAAAAATTCAGTTCATACCAAGAAACTTGCATCAAACGGTACCGAAATATAGAGTTGAATTAATTTTAACTGGATTTGCAGTGAGTTGAGATAAACTGCGGGCAGAATATTTATTATCGGCATGAAATGTACGGTGCAGAGAGCATAAACTTAGTTGATTTGAAACTCATCTAGCCATGATATACAATTTAAAAAGATCCCCTGCTACCTATCTTTGCTTTGGAGAGAAGATTATATCCGAATTTGGCGTTTTCAATGGACACCTAAACCATAAGAGATACACTCAAAGAAACGCTGATTTATGTCACATAAAAACAATTGAAGATAAAATTCTGCTGCTTGTCCTGAAATCTTTTTCTAAAAATATGTTTAAAGGAAGAAGTAAAGGCATTTCCATGATTAGTTCTAACTTAAATGTAGCCAACAGGTAAGAGCAAACTGTGCATATGCTTTTAATCCATAAATGTTGGTGTTGGATTTGAGTAACATTATGACAATTAAATATTTCCCCTGTACAAACTTTGCCCCCTTGCAAATTTCCTTTCTATTTATGTTTGTAGACTTTTTATGTTATTTATCTTATCATTTAGCAATCAGAGTCAATTGTTGATGATGTTTGTAACTTGTTCCTGGGTTTGTTTTGACTGATCAGATCAAGATTCAATTATTCAGGGCATAATAACATATCGTACAAGACAGAAATGTATAATACAGGATCTTATATAATAATACATAAATTCTCATTGTAAACTGTACTAAGTTGAATAGGTGAGGGATATGATATGCTAGTACAAGTTAAAGGACAACCCGATAGGCTTATAAGATACAAAAGATAAAGTCACTATTATAATATATTACTAGTAAGTACACATAACAAAACCAAACAGAACAATAAAAACAACAATATATCTAAGCTAAAAAACACTTGACGGGAATACAGAAACGGGAACTGGACAAGGAAGACTGTTCAACATGTCTTGCTTGAGGTAGCAAACTATTGCTTTGAGGAAGCAGAGTAAAATGAGGTGAAATACAGTGTGGATAAGATAAGATGAATAATAAATGAGAGGAGAATAAGTCTTTGGGTAGTATTAATTAAGATTGTACTGGTGTGAATGAAATGTTTCTTCATTAGCTTTAAAAGTATTTTTGTTGTAATTGTTGTTATAGATATGCCCAATAGCCTCCGTTAAACAATTGACGTTTGCAATCCTTTGCAAGAGCAAAAGACAGTAATTTTACAGAATGTGAATCTGGCCCAGATACAGAAGATACAAAATGACCTTATAAGTTATACAGGTGAGTAAAAACGACCCTGATTGTGTCTGCATTTTTGAATTTTAAATACCTCTAATTTTCTAACGTGCGGTACACTCGAAGCATTTTTCATTATCTTTATTTTGCTGCAAAGATATAATTCCAATCGGATAAGAATAGGCCGAACTACAGTCCTTTGAATCAAGTAGTCAGATTTTCCCCCCCTCTATCGACTGATTCTCATTTTGATGCACCGGCAACTAAGGGAATGAGTATGACTGGCCCAAATGTCTATTTAAATACATTTAAAAAAAAAAAAAAAAAAAAAAAAAAAAAAAAAAAAAAATGTAAGTTTTATTTGAAATCTTTTCATGTGACTATTTTTGGGTCTACAATATAGACAAAATACTTTAAACCTTAAAACGTTGTCACCGATTGTCCTCTTCCTAGGTATGATTCCTGCACCTCCAGAAACTGATACTGTATCTAGCACTCTCTGATTCTAGATTGGTTAAATTTGACCACAAAAAGTGTCCAAATTTGACACGGAAAATTAGTTCGCGCCGGGAAACCACAAATTATTGGACAAAACGACACGGAAAAATGTGCAAATGAAATGACACATTAAAAGTTGGTTAGAAATCTCGCAAAATCCGATCAAAATACAAAATGTTTGTGTTAAAAATGAGCGGAATAAACAACCATCATTATCAAACTGAATATTTTCCGTGTCAAATTGAATAGATTTTTATGGCAAATTTTTTAACACATTAGGAGGTTCAAAATCATCGGGAAATTTGACATGAAAAGAAATTACACAATGCAAATTTGGGAGTGTGTATTGATTCGGAAAGTTTGTTAAGATTCTGATTTATTTCCGATTCGGAAAAAGAAGTTTCACACTTTTCCCCTCATAACGACCAATAAATTGGCCACTCCTCTGACACAAAAAAAAGTGTCAAAACTAATGACACGAAATTTGACAAATTTCAATTAAGAAGTGCAGGGATTGCACAAACTTTTAAACTGAGGGTCAAAATCTTCATAACAAATTCCAACCTATCGTTTAGCAAAAAAAGCCCACATTACCCTCAGAATATCAATTGGTGCACCAACACCTTAAAATAGGGATTATGGGCGAATGCCCCCTAATGCAACCCTTGGTATCAAGTTAATTTATTTTTGAAAATGATTTTAATGAGTGATAGTAAAATGTAACTGAAATTTTGTGGGCCTGGGGTTAAATAGCGTCAAATTTTAGTCTGGCATCATAAGATTTTTTCATCTGGACTGGACAACAGATTTCCTTTGCATAACGTTGATCATTTCAATGTGGATCCGTGACATAAGCGCAAAACCGACTACTTTGATTCAAACGACTGTAGCTCGGCATATACCTAACCGATGTCCTGACATTTTTGCATACATTAAAGATAATGATCAAGCTTTTCAGATTTCATAGATACTAAACATAACGTTAATATTGTACTTAGAAATTCAAAATGGCGGACAAATCAGGGTCAAGTTTTTTTGACTCACCTTGTAGTAAATGTCACTTCCATGCATTTCTAAATATAAGGGACCTGAAAATCACAGTGTGATATGGTGAAACCAAGATGGCCCTCGCATGAAGATCTTGACTACTTTCATTAACACAATTATATCATCGTGATGATAGCATTGCTACGTATTACCTTACCCTCTTCAATGTCCATTACAAGAGTGTCCAGCAACTTGGAGCATTGGTATGGCAAGTCTAAGCGTATCCTATTTGTCCCATATAATAAACACCTGGGGCAAAGCTTCATGTTTTGCCAATGCAGTAAGTTACATATTCATACTTATGTTACGCATTGGTAGCCACAATCGCTAACGTCCCCTTAGCCCTGCATTTAATTGCACTTTTGAATAAATTATGGTAGCGGCGGCCCCTCCTGGGTTAGGTAATGCCAAGAAAGATAACGCGAGCTGAGCTCCCTTTTTTTTTGGCGGGATCATCATTTTCCCTCTAGGGACGTAGGGGATAAGGATTGTGTGAACATCCATATGGATGTCAGATTGCTCGTCCTTTAGTGCTTTTGAAAATTGAATACATCTTTTGTTAAATGTTTTGCTCCAATTTGTATTTATTTTACTGCCTTCTTATGCTGTTTTGAGCAATGTGTTAACTTTCTGAATTGGCGGCCATCTTTGATTTGACAGAATAAACAAGAATTAAAATAGATAATGATAAATAGATGTTACAGGTCCATATTTTATGGCTTAAATACTCAAGCTTGTTGCACAGGACACCAATGTATGAATTTTTGTTGCACATCATATTTTTTTACTGCTTGTGCATAGTAAATTGGCAGCCCTATTGGCCGCCATATTGATTTGACGCACTTATTGTACAAACACAGTTTTTTCCATTAACCCAATAATGTATATTCATTATAACGTTGTTTTAAATCCCACTCTGTGATTTTTTACGGTGATATAAGGTGTGGATTTTAGGTACTTGGAATGGCATTGGGCCTATTTTGCGGCATCTTGGATTTACCAACTTAGAGTCCGGTTTGGAAAAAATGGCAACATGGTTTGTTGAGTCTTACCTCAAAAAGAGACAAACTCAAGTGTAAACTGCTTTTAAACAAAAAAATCTAGCGAAATTTACATAGTATCTACATATGTCCCCCAGCCGAACGAGTTCGGAACGGGACTATACAAGGATCAGCGTCCGTTTTTCGCGTCCGTCGTCCTGACATAAAAATGTTAACCCCTGTTGTATACATTTTAATCTGGAGTTCCGTATGGCATATAATGATTTAACTTGTTGGAAAGGATCATGTTGAATGAGTTCTCGACCTGATTAGATTTTGGGCGTAAAATTGCTAATTAAGTATCTCATTTGGCCATAATTTATGAACATTTTCCGGCAAGGCGCTGTATACAAGTTTCTGGGTTCCATAAGGCGTATAATATGTACCTTGGGTGGGAAGGAAGAGCGGGCTGAAGAGTCTCAACCTATTAGATTTTGGGCGTTTTTTGGGCAAATTGAGTATGCAATGAGACTAAGTAATAGGCAAAAATCACGTAATTGCTATATTTGACACTGTACATTGGAATTCAAAATTCCTGCACTTCTTGAAAGCCTACCATGTCCCCTTGGCCACATCTTCTTTGCAATTTGAAAGTATACGATATATGCGGCCAACGGCTTAAGTATGCAAATAGCCTAATTACATCTGCGTATTGTTGTATCTCTGAACGGTAAGTCCGGATAGCCAAAATTCATTCTGCTACATGAGACGACTCTGTACATAGGGTGTTGGGAAGGGGGTTAGGTATTGCGGGGTGTGGGGAGGGGGTGGGGTGTTGCAGTGTTTGGCGAGGGGGTGTTGTGTTGCAGTGTTTTGGGAGGGGGTTGGGTGTTGCCTGGTGTTTAGGAGGGGTGTTTGGGGGAGGGGGTGGGGGGAGTGGTTGGGGAGGGGGTGGGGTGGTTGGGGATGGGTAGGGTGTTGTGGAGGAGAGTGGCTGTTTGCGGGGTGTTGGGGGAGGGGAGGCGTGTTTTAAGCGTAATTGGGTGGGGTGGGGGTGTTTGCGGGGGTGTTGGGGTGTTGATGGGTGTTTTAAGGAGGGGTGGTGGGGTGTTAGGGAGGTGGGGTCGGTTGTTGCCAAGGTTGTTGGGGTGGGTGTTGCGGGGTGTTGGGGGAGGGGGTGGATTTTTGGTCAGGATGTGGGATGGGGTGGGGGGTTGCGGAGTGTTGGGGGAGGGGATGGGGTGTTGTAGTTGGCATTTATCGCATATTAGTGATCGTGACATTCGGCGGTGACATATTTTAACGCATCGCGTACTTACAGTTCCCTTGTTACATAGTTATTGCAAGCAATGGAAACTTGTGAATATTTGAAAATCATCTTATGGTTTTTAATACGAGTGTTCCTTATAGTATGAATGAATGAAAATGCTAATAAAACTTATCGGATCTATCTGAATCTGAATTAGATAATTTTTTCATTTTCATTATGGTTTTAATTTGGATCTTAAATGGTGAAGAATATTGCTATATTGGTATTTTTTTAATCCTTCAGTTCTTTTCGGAGGCATCTTAGACTAAAAACAAAGCATCTAAAGCTATTTGAAATTAAGAGATAATTTGTACAGAATTTTTTTCTGCTGTAGCATTAAACTGTTCACCTCTCTTATTTAACCTATTTTGAAGTTATGGTTTTGTGAAATTTGGGCTCCGTACATGTTTGAAAATTTAAATGATAAGAATCTTTGGAATATGGTGATAAGTTACCGGGGAATTATGCCATTTTATTAAAATGGGGAAATTACTTTTAGGAGTCCACCGTAAAGCAACAAATCATGCTGTCGATGGTGAAAGCGCGGGGTGGCGAATTAGGAAGTTCCAAATTCCTACCCATGTTAAGTCTGAGTGTTTAAAAATATCGGTGACTTGAATGATTTATAAGTGCATGAAAGGCTGTACTTTAGTTGCTTTGATGCTTTATTTTTTAGCTAGTCTTCAGGGATTGATTTAGATTCATTTAAACCGATGTTTAGTGTTATTAACCCTTATATGATATAGGAACAAAACCTAAACTCAGGTTCAAAAATTCAAAAATTTCTGTAGTCTAATCCTAGACCATTAAAGTCGGCCTATTCTTCATCATGGAAATTGACCATACACTTCACTTCAGCCTAAAACTTAGAACGTAGGTCAATTTAAAAAAAAATCAAGAGTTAAGTCTAGAAAACTACCTTGTTTTGTTTAACCGAAATGCTTAGATACAGTTTAGTAAAACTTAGGATAAGTTTCACATAATATCTTCATGGTTGAGAAAGGGTGTTATTCTATTCCAAAGACCCCGTGAAGATTGACTGTACACATGTATAAATTCTAATGCAGTGGAAAAGGGAAAAATGAGTTCCATTTCATCATGGAATGTGAATACCTTTATGTGATAAGCTATGATTAATGTAACAGAAATTATTAAATGGTATGAGGAAACAGTTGATATGAATAAATTATCTTCCCGGGACCTGTTTAATTACATCATACGTGCTAAAGATTGTGAGATACAAACCAATACATAATTTTGTAAACAAACTTATGTTGCATGCTAGTTTTAATAATGTAAGTTATTGTATTTTGACCGGATTTTTTTTATATTACCTTTTGTTAAGGTGAAGATAGTAATTAAAAACAACACAACCACCCACACCCACCAAAAACACCACTAACACACACACAGACTCCACAACCCAAAAACAATACAACCCCCACTACCACTACCAACACCAAACCAACAACCCCACCCCACCCCACCACCATCACCACCACCGATACCCCTACCATCACCACCACCATACCCCGTTACCCCCATTGTCCACCCCCCCCAAACACCCACCCACCTAATAATTTATACCAGTTGTTTTTTTGTACATCGTTTTAGGGATACATCGCATCGCATTGCATTAATTCTTTTTTTTTTCAGGGGGGCGGGTTGGTGTAGGGACACGATATGCTCGATTGGGGCATTGGGGATTCCAAACGGTATTTGGGGAAATGCTGTGCTACGTGCTTTACTAGGGCTAGAGTATCGGTCCAGTGACATTAAAAAAATCATTCTGAAAACCTTTGGTTCAAAAGATCTTAGTAATTCATGATTAAATTAAGAAAAAATTAGTGACTTCCAAAATCCGTCGGGGTAGGGATTAACCCCGCTGCAAAATAGGTTGTGTAATTTCCAATAAGCGCGTATTAGATTTAAAATTCGTGACTAGGCCTAGTCTCTTTAGTAAAGTCGTGTTGGAACCGTTCGATTTGCGTCAGAGCGCCCTCCCTACAATTAAGTCTTTGAATGAAACAGACTAGCACCGGGAATTTGATGCCGTTTTGCATTGAGTGCTGTTAGGTTGGCATGTCCTACCCCCCCTGTTTTTTTTTTCTTGTGCTAAGCGCTGGCAACCGATTATAGCAGACGTAAAATGGGCGAATCACACAGAACGACAGCTGTGTGCTGATCTCGTACTGCTGCTTTCATTTAATTTTCTATATTTGAATGGCACAACTGCAACCATTTACCTTGACTACCATCACAAACGTCATTCCAAGAAATGGTTGACAACGAGAGACATGTTCATGGTGAATTTAGGTAAGATACCTCATACCTGCTTGCCTTTGGGTAGTGAATTCGGCAGGTTTGCCCGCAGATTTGGTTAGACGCGACGTGTAGGCCTACGTTGTCAGGCTGGAAAAAAATTTTTAACAAGCGGCTAAGGGAAGACGTGGAACTCCGTGTCAATCAAACAGTGTCTCCTATTGTTTACACGCGGGCAAATCGGAAGACAGTACCCTATATCTCGGCCAATCGATTTTGCACTGATCGATTGGAAGTCGGGTGCGTGATGTGGTTCGATTAGGGTCATCAGCTTCTGAGCATGTTTAGCTTCATAGTTAATTTGTATAGGAAATTAATTGTTACAGCGCGGAAAACAATCTCCCCATGCCTCACGTCAACGTTAATTACAATCATTTCTAAATAGGTAATAAAGGGAATTAAAAAAAAGTTTTTTTGAGAATCCAGGTTTTTCAAAAAACACTTTTTGTTTTTAAAAAAAACAAACTGAGGCCTTAACATTAGATGGTTGTTAATAGGATCTTTGACACTTCTAATCATGACGTCTTTTGTGTCTTTTTCGATAGTTCAGTCTATTATGTTTTTCCTCCAAAATGCCTCCCAAGTAAGCCATCAGGCCCTACACCCATCGAAGTGTGTCTTCAGCTGTGACTCAGTACACACCCCCTTGAAGTATATAGAACTTCCAAAGCAATTGCAAGATATCACATCGTTCATCCCTTCCAAAAAAGAGTTATGGTATTAGAAGAAACTGACTCTACATATTAAAACAATATCTCGAGTATGTAATAATGACATGATGCATTTCATGCGGTTTTATTTAGCATAGATAAGGTCCTATGTTAGCGCCAGATTTTTCTATTGGAACGGTATGGATTTGTTTGAAACCCTATTAAAATAGGAAAAAAACACTCTGAACAACCCCTCTCAAATCGCCAGGACCATTCGACATTTCTTGATATTTTAAACTAAAGAAAAAAAAATCAACTAACATAGAAGTGAATAATCTGAGTGAGCATATAAAAACAACGGGACATATCGCTGGGTGTGCAAGGCTCCCCTCCCCTCAAATTTCGACCCTATTCAACAAGTCAATGATTTTAAAGGATACAGATAAACGGTCATTAGTAATATAGAAAACCGACAATCCATTGTGTCCAGGGATAATCGGGTGGTAAAGTAATCGGATTCCATGCTATCCCGGGTAAAATATGGAGAACACTGTTGATTGACAAGGAGCCAAGTCTCCCCTGCCGCTTGTTGAATAGTATTAATGATTGATGTATGACTGATTGGTGGTTGATTTGATTAAAGAGACGCATGAGGACATTCAAAGACAGAAGGGGCCCCCAATTTTTGTACACCCTGGTTTTTTTGCATATGAAATGAAAATCATTAGCACTCAATCAGATCAGTTACATTTTGATCGAGAAAATCTCTATCCGTCAACTGGGCCAGTTGACGGATAGAGAACCCGGAGAAGAGTGTTAAATTGGGTGGCGCGGCCGTTGCGAAAAATGCAAAGAGGGAATTTGATATATGTGTCAATAGTTTCTCGCCAGGTCGACTGCACTAAAGACTAAAGAGACACATAAATGGCACATTTGAAAAATAGTGCCCCTCAGATTTTTCAAAATCGGTTTATTTTTTGCATGGTTGTAAAGCTTTTATATACAAAAGCCCTCACGAAAGATTAAGACCAAATCAGTTCCTTAGTAAACAGAACGATTTTGTAATTTTACGTCGCCGGAGGACCGTATATCAGCAGACGACCGAAAATGCATTTAACACAAGAAAAAAAAAAAAAGAACAGGCACGTTTCCCACGCTATGCACACGGTTTGACCGGTTTTATAAGATTTGTGGTTTTATATATCAATGAGTACGAGTCAAACATGTCATTAAAAACATTTTTTTTTTTTTTTTTTTTAAACTTAAAAGTTGGCCTACAAAATTACCTGCGATGTCTTGTATCCGCATATCAATGTTCCCTATATGTTTTGGGGGTCTGATATTTTTATGGTAAAATATACCTCTCTGTTCTGGCCAATGGCCTAGATTATCATTTGAGAGCAAATTGACAGAAAATTTCATATTTTTTTGAAATGTGCCCCAGTGCCGCTTTTCTTTAAAGGCTGAACTCAGAGATTTCACGATGAGGGCGCCCTCAATTTTCAAAAAATTGTTGTTTTTTGGCATGTACATAATGCTTGTCATAAATAATCAGTGTGTGAAATAGTAAGCTCAAATCGAAGTTTTTTTTTTTTAAAAATTTAACATCTTGTTTAAAAATTACGGACCGAATTGTGTTTATCACAGTAACTTATGGGCCACTGTTATTACACATAAAGTCTTTCTGCATCAAAACCGAAAATCCCGATTCATCTCAACTTAGAATTGAGCATTCTAGGTGGACTATCTTAGTTATAGTGGTCGCAGTCAGCAATGGTCCCCCCCAAATATGGTTGGTTGCTCCACGGTTTCACAATCTAGTGACTCATTTTGATCACACCCATACTGTGCTGTAAAATACCAAAACACCTAGCTTACCATGACCAAAATCTTCTCAGCTTTCTTGCGTGGTGTTTGTTTATCCCAGAATAACTTGGGGGATGAGAAATGATGATTAAAAATGTGAAGGTCACACAGTCAAACTTGACACATAACAGCCATTGTTTGTAAACGGGGTTATCTACGGTAGTCTTGTTCCCCACGATTAACTGTGGTAGGGCTATCGTGCCTTATAACTCTAACAATGTCTGGCCAGAGGAGTGTAGTTACTATAGTTGCTACAATTTCTTACTTCTTGAAATAGGGTCTACATACGCGCACGGGAGTTACGGTGTGTAACACACATCTATGTATTTCCTTGCACGTTGCCATGGTTCTTTGTAGCGGGAATTGTGGCGTAGTCTTATGCAGAGAAAAGGAATTATGACACCGAGAGTTACATATAGTTTAGGTTACATAACATTACAAAGCAGGCATGTTAAGATTTCCTGCCAAAAAGCAGAAGGCTCACATCATTGGGATTAAAGAGGTAGAACTATGCAGTGTGATGAAACAGAATTGCTAACTTAAAGCGGCACTGGCACAGTTTTACAAATAAACTTCTTCAATTTGTTCTCAAATGCTAATCTAGGCAACTGGAAGAATAGAGAAATTTTACACTAAAAAACAAACAATACCCAAAAACCAGATAGGGATGTATAAGAGGTTAAAAGATATCCAGGGTAATTGTAGGCTATAACGTTTAAGTTGCCCTAACGTAATCAACAAAGGTGTATGATATAATCGACTCGTTACTCATTGATATTAAAACCACAAAGGTCACAGGACCAGTAAAACAGGGTTCATGCCGTGGGGAAACAGGAAAATGCATATGGTGTGCGTTGTCTTGTGTTAAACGCCATTCCGTCATCTGCGAATTAATGTCTCTGGTGACATTAATTATAAGATCGTTCTGTTTACCCATAAGGACGGTGATTTGATCGTAATCATTTGGGTTTGAGGGTTATGTATATAAAGGCTTTACAACCATGCAAAAATATTAATTTTTAAAAATTTGAGGTTACTATTTTTCAATGTGCCAGTGTGGTCTTTAAAAGGCTGACTCCGATTTCCCAATGAGGGCGCCTTCAATTTTCAGCAGATCATGCTTTAATATACATAATGCTTGTCACTATTTAAGTCAATGTGTGAAATTGCTAAGCTCACTCGAAGTCTTCATGTAGAAAATCACTTTTTGGTTATAAATTTGGATCCATAAGTCTTGTTTAAGTATCCTATTGATCTGTGATCCAAAATCCATTCTCTCAAATTTTGCAATTCAGCATTTTACGTGACTATCTTTTGAGTTTCTAGTTGACTATTTTAATTATTTATTTTTTTTATGGAAAATCACAAATCTCTGAGTCAGCCTATTAAATAAATACCATTTTTAACATAGATTATGAGATCACTCTACTCCCTCTTCTGATTACAAAATCATGTTTTCTTGCCTATACCATGGCATGAAAAAATGCTTATTCCTGGGAACCTGCAGTTGCCATTTTTTCCAAATGTATTTTTGTGGACAAAGCCACAATTTCCCTCCAAATTTCCGCTGCAATACAAAATGCTTTGGTAAGAGCTTCCCAAATCTCCCACTTTTTCATGCCATCCAAGAACACAATTGACAATTTCAAAATTGTCTGGAATGAACTTCCCTCACAAAATTAATATAAAGTTGAACTCCCTGATTCGGAGGGTTTTGTGCCATTTAATACGATTCATAAGTAATTCACTCATGGTGCATGGATTATGTAAAGTGTTTAAAAAAATGTGAATATGACACTGCAACTTAGTGCAAGGTAATGTAGGGCACTGTTTCATTGAAATTACACTCCCCAGTTTTATCATGCACTTAAGGCCTACTGTTTGCCAGAGTACAAAAACAAAGTGGATGTGAGTTGCTCAACTAGTATGACATTTTGACTGTTGATCACATCAGTCATAGTGAGGTTATAAATCAGAATCCCATTCTAGATTTCCGGGGAAGAAAGGTTTGAAGATGCTTTCCTATAGTTTTTGGAAGGTCTGATCAGAATTTTTGGTCCAACCTCTGGGAAATGTGGGGACTTGGTAAAATAAGGGGGTAAATTTAGTACAGGGGTAAATTTGAAATCAAGTCAAATTGTGTTTAAAAATAATGTACACCAATGTAATTTGTCTCATTATAGCTTAAAAAGTATAGGTTTAGCTAGGTTCCGACCTTTTAGTTAAGCAGGTACAGCCCTATAAGTTCAAGGTCATCCTGGGGTAAAGCGTTACCCAGTGCAACCGAGGTTGTTGAAACTGGTGTCAAATTGTTCGTCTTGCCTTATTTTACAATGTTTGGCATTGGTTTCGTCTTGTGGCAAAATGTAACAAGGGTCGCTGGTCTATTGGGGCACCAAAACTTGACTCTAAATTGGTACACAGAGCTGTCACCCAAAGAATTGACAATTAATTTTCTGCTTCAGTATGGCCATAGCAATATTGACACCGGTTTCAACAAAATCTGACATTGGATTTTTTGCCCCAGAATGACCTTGAACCTTATATCAGGGCTGTAGCCATTTAACTAAAGGTCGAACCTATACAAACCTATACTTTTTTTAATCCTTATAATGAGACAATACATTGGTGTACATTAAAAAACACAATTGACTTGATTTCAAATGTACCCCTGTACGACATTTACCCCCTTATTTTACAAAGTTCCCCACATTTCCCAGAGGTTGGACCCAAAAAATTCTGCATTCAGCCCCGTCAAACTATAGAAAAAACATCTTCAAACCTTCTTCCCCAAACTTCTAGAATGGGATTCTGATTTATAACCCTACTATCGTGACATTGGTTATAATTGGTATTTGTTAAAATTTGTTTTAAATTTTAGTTAATACAAGTTAAGTGCTTTAACTTATGATAGTA
>JAMKCH010047860.1:0-11734 GCA_023653785.1 Ophioderma brevispina
ACAATCCTCAGGGCCGTACACAGGATTTATTGGGGGGGGGGAGGAAGTGGACTTTTTTGTGGTAACAGCCCTAACCCCTACTAAAATGTTTCCATTTTCTGGACTTTTTAACATCTCATCAACCAGAAAGTGGACTTTCTTGTCAACATTTCTTAATTTAATCAAAAATCATCAAAAGTGGACTTTTTGCCCCTTTTGTGTATTTGGCGACGCACCCCCTGCAACCCCCATAGCGTACAGGCCTGCGCATGCCTTGATGCTTGGGTTTTCTTTTTGTCTAATACTCGGTTACTGTTAGGTATTTCTAGTTATATCATCACTTGCATTACCTCAGTCAAGATAACTGAGGCATCTCCCTCTAGTGGGGACTGTAATGAACCTATCTTATGTGAGTGTGCAAATCCGGATAAAATTTTGATTTGGTACACAATTGTTCGTATCAATTGATAACAAAAATTGATGGAAGCCTTGCCACAAACACCCCTTTCAATGGCCCCCAAGCTTGGATTTCAAGGTTCCAGGGTAAAATTTTTAAAAATGTTCCGATTGTGTTGACAAGCACACCATGAGTCTGTCCCTGGTTCAGGATTCCAAAAAGGTATAGTTTATACTACCTGTGACTAAGTTAGGATTATGGTGTAAAAACCTGTAAATGGTAAAAAAGTCAATTTTTTGGTGGTTTGGACAGGGGGGGTCAAAAATTTAAAGTTGCTCCAATTTGTTGTAAAATTTGGTTTCAAATTTGTTGGTTTTAATAGATCTCATAAGAAGAAATATAGGAAATTTTTTACTATCTTCGTGGGCCCGGTTATTAACCAAATTGCAATAAGTCAACAGCTATTGACGCGAATTGGATTTTATTGACCTGTGACATACTTTGTTTGAATTAACGTGAACACTAAGCATAACAGATAGTGCAAACTGTTCCTTATTTCAATCCTTTAAGCTAGGGAAACAATTTGCACACATATTAAGTGAATCAAATAACTTTTAAACTTTTGACCCATGTACACACCCAAATTAAACTTTTTCACCTTTTTACAGTTTTGACCCCATACACAAACTCCGTAACATAAGCCATAGATAGTGTGAAACTATACCTTTTTGAAATCCTTGTTGACCAGACAAACACCACAGTGTGCTTTTTAACACATTCAGAACATTTTTAATTTTTGACCCCTGTATAACCTTAAACCCAAGCTGGTGGCCATTAAGGGGGGGTTGCCAAGTGGCTTCCATCAATTTTCTGGATTATCAATGCCTAAAGTTACTTGTGGCAACATTCACACTTTATCCGAAGCGCACACTCTTACACTACAGTCCTGCTACTCCCTGGCTGGGCCTAATGCAATGGCAAAAACATTCTGCTGCCTCTTGCTGACTGATATGTGAGAACACATCCTAACGGCTGTACTCATTGATCCTTGTGGCTAGGCCTCTACTGCCCCGTCAAAAACCACTGGCTGTTAGTGAAAAAATTGTAGTTGTTAGGTGTGAGGAAATCAACATAAGCACATCAAAACTAAATGTGCCCCATAGTGGCCTGTGATTAACACAAATGTTTTAAGTTTTATTATGGTAGGGTATAATATTGATATTGTGATGTTTGTATTAATGACGTTGTTTTATTTTTGTTTTTGTTTGTTTGTTTTGTTTTTTTTGTACTTCTAAAAACACCACTTGTCTGTTATTTGTCATGCATTATGAAAAAATTAAGTTTTTGGGGAGGATTATTCCGCTAAAGGAAGTGTCTGTATCCCTGTTTGTTTTGAAATTGAAGTCATATATGCAGTCACTCTTGCCCAAGGTTGTATTATTAATGATGAAAATCCCCCAATTGCAGCATTCTTACATTGTGTTCATTTATAAAGGCTTTACATGTATAACTCCTAAGCTAATCACACAATGGTTTCTTTATAAAGTCTGTTCTTCTATCCTCTCTTGAATTCTAGAGAGCTAGTACAAGTGCGCGGCATTGGCCAAACCTTTTGCAATCTCAACCCACTAACAAAAAAAAAAAAACCACTAATCTTAAGAATTATTAACACCCCCATGTTTCACTCTCAAGTATTTTTCTTGCTTTTAATCTTGTTTTGAGAGATCGTGCATCCAAGGTTGTAAATCTTCGGTACCTATTTACTATTTGTCCAGTCTTTCACATCTATAATTTGCAGGAAGCTCTTTTAATTACACTCCTTTTTTTGCCAAGGAGCTCAGTCCTCAAATCAATCACTTGGAAATCGGCGATGAGTTTTTCAATTAATGGTTTACTCTGTTTTCAACAAATATCACCTGTTGTAATTAAAATGTTTATATCAATAAATCAATCACAATTTAAAACAAAAAAAATTGTAACCTATCATTGTTTCACAGTCCATTTTATTCCAGTGTCATAATTCCAACACAAATCCATCCGTATCCACACACTATATATCAATTTGTTTTAAAATCATTCTTTTCTTTTTACTTATTTCCCCCTGCGGGCTTGGGGTAATGAATAGGCCCGATGTATTCCCTGCATGTAGTAAAAGGCTACTAAAAGGGACAACTCTTTTTAATATTTCAACATGAATAGTGGTTGTAAAACTTATAATATTCTTACGTAATGAGAGTGAAGTCAATGCAATCAATAAGTATGTTTTGAAATTATGAGTAGTTGTGTGTTTGTTATAATGTAGAGTTGCTTTTTCATAAATGTTGTATTTAGAATAAAAATAACTCATTCACTGTAATGTATTTTATTTTATGTTAATACAGGGTGAATCAAAAGATTACCCGATTTCAAAAAAAAAAATTAAAAATATTTTAGCAGTTTAGATTTGTTTTTTATACATGAAAACAATAGCTCATATCTATTGTCATTGTTAAAAATCGAAGTTACCTTTCGCAATATTGGCGGTAGATGGTAAATTAAAGAAAGCCGCAAAAAACCCATATTGATCATGTTGTTGTTCAATTCTTCACGTCCACAGCAGCAAAGGCATTGAGTTAATTTTAAAGTATCATTGTAATCCATACCAACATTTTGATAATATTCTTAACAATATCAATGACCGTGAGTAACGGGGCATGGAGAAGGGTTCGCAATGCAAAGTTCAAAAATCAAAATTCCAAAATTTTTCTAGTAGGTGAAATTAATCTTTGTTGTATGGGTTTGATAGGCAATATATAATATTGCAAAATTTAAACAAAACAATGCAAATTTTTTTTATGACTCCGCCCTGTATGTCATGTAGAATTGTTTATAAGTAACCACAGTGACGCAGTGTGACCAGTTGTGTTAGGTGGTCTGTGTGAATTCTAATACCTTACCTACCTTATTTACCTAACCCTTTAAATCCTTTTCTCTGCGTGTAGACAAAATCAATGCATTCCTAAGGTTTAATGTCCCATATATATATTCCAAAGAGAGTCACATGAAATACATCTGTTATTTCTTCGCCCCACTACTCGTGTTGGTTAGAGCACTTTCTACTAATCAGTGGTAAGACCATGCTGGCAGGGGGGAATTTTATTTGGCATCCAGTATGCAATTCCGAAAAATAGCACTGATATAACTATCCTCGGTAATATTGTGGTATATGGCACTGGTTTTTTAACATATACAAAGGTCACCCAGGTGAAAATTAACGTGCATTGTAGTGACTTTTCTTATATCTATTTTCAAACTTGGACAACCATATTTTATGAAAATACAATGAGTTTGAGGCTAATCTTACTTTGATTAGGTGTTACGCGATTACTGTGTTGAGAGCAAACCTCCAATTTTCGGTAACACCTTCCATGACAAGACAACATTCAAGCTCTCATTGCTTTGCATATATTGATGACCCAAGTAACATTGGGTCTTTCCTGAGCTAAACGTCAGGAATCATAACAGAAAGCATGAAAAATAAATTTCAATTCTATTCTTCCCAAACTTTGGTTTATATGGCCATATGGTACTGTAGTTTCAGAAAACAGTAACTACCAGATAATCCGTTTAGCTATTTAGACAGAGCAAGGAACATATTCATAGTGCGATAAGAACTATAACGGTCGAACATTGACATACACATACCAGTGATAGACAACAATAAGATGGATATTCAGTTTGCATGCTTGTTTTATGAGATGTACCCAACCCAAACAAAAAAGCGGAAGAGTTTATTTATATCCTGATAGCTTAACATAGTTAATTCAGACGAACTCCTTAATCCGAATACTTTTTCAACTAAAGGTGGCGCTTTACATTTTCTCCAACTTAATAATCATCCGTGATGTTTACTAATTTCCAAAATATTGACCTTACTTTAATAACTTACATACTTTTCTAAATCATTTTCAACTCTGGAAAGTGTAGTTGGAATATGTGCTGATTAAACTTGTATGCCTCTTGTCTTGCATATAACGGTCGAACATTGACATACATGTTTTGGATATCATATAACCTGTGCTCTTGTTACGTTCATTTTCTTTCTTTTTTGCATAATAATAAAAAAATTAACCATCAGCAGTACTCAGTGACATTCATCATTCGTATATTATGTTTTAAGCAATTACAACATATTTGCAAACATGAACATTTGTACAAGACAAAGAAGAATGACTAATGTCTAACAAAATTCAGTTCAAAGTCATTATTGAATTTCTCTTCAAACTGTTTGAGTGCATGAAGACAGGAAGCAATTGTTTTTCTATACTAAGATCTCTGTTACGTCTTACTTCCCTCGTGCCAATACCATTTTAAACACTAAGAATTTTGCCTTCCAATAACGGTTGAACATTGACATACCATTCCATAAGTAGTCAGTATTGCAAGAGTCAATTTACTATGTGTGAGTAAATTTAAATGTTGATGGCATTTACTCCAAACTGATGAATGAAGAATTACAGAATATTGAACTTTTTCCTACATGAAAACCCAAAAATGAAATACTTTATCAGTGAATTGAATGAAAAATACCTTCAAGTGAAACTTGCAAATCCCCCTGGCTTTAACTGACCCAACATTTTGCGATTTTGGACAAATGGGTGAAAGGTTTTTTTACACAGTGGCCATGAGAGGTCAACTGTTTCCACACATATGACCCTTGGGCCAGTGTTTTTTTTTGAGCAATTTTGGTGACACAGCACTTTAGTGTAGAAAAATAGCATTTTGAAGATGAATGTATGACATAATGGGGATCAGTGTCACACGGGGTCATTACCGGTCAATCTGTTTCACCACATAGACCCTTGGCCGTGGTTTTTTGAGCAAGTTTTGGTGACACCAGCAACTTTAATTTGTAGAAGAAATAGCATTTTGAAGATGATTAGACAAAATGGGCAAAGGTCCACACAGGGGGTCATTACAGGTAAATCTGTTTACACACATATGACCTTGGGCCAGTGGGTTGTTTTGAGCAAGGTTGGTGATCACAGCACTTTATTTGTAGAAGAAATAGCATTTGAAATGGATGATGTATTTAGACCAAAATGGGGGTCAAAGGTCACACAGGGGTCATGACAGGTCAATCTGTTTTAAACCACATATGACCATGGGCCAGTGGTTGAGTTTTGAGCAAGTTTGGTGATCACAGCAATTTATTTGTAGAAGAAATAGCTTTTGAAGATGATTTAGACAAATGGTGTCAAAGGTCACACAGGGGATCGATTAACATTACAGTCATCTGTTAAACCACTATTACCCTTGGTCAGTGGTTGTTTTTTGAGCAAGTTTGTGTGATCATAGCAACTTTAATGTAGAATGACATGCATTTTATATTTTGACAAAATGGGGTCAAAGTCATTTAGAGGTCATTAGAGGTCATAAATAAATAAAATAAATATAAAACTAAATATACCTTTCTATCCTTCTCCTTCCAAAAAGTAAACCTACATGTTTTTTATTGCCCATGCAATCGCTATGGCACAAAGATGGGTTCCCCCGGAGAATTAGGTTCATCTGATCACAAATATATTGATCTGATTGGTTGATAGTTTCACAGTGCCTTCCGGTGGTTTCACTCCTTACGAACATTTCCTTCATCTGCCCTAAAAGTAACAACGCAGAATTCACTTTTCTATGTACGTACGTATCTATATATTGATTTAGGGATTTGACAACAATCTTATATCATTATAACCTCTTATTTTACAAATATCCGTTTTTGGTCTTGGAATGACGAATCTGGCACACGTATGTCATGTTCGTCCGTGAAGTATTCCGAATTCTGCAGTATGTCAATGGAACCTTACTAGCTGTACACGGTGAAAGAATACCTTTATTGTGCATCCAAATCTTTGCTAAACTAAGATCTAACTAACTATCAGGGAATTTTGAACATTAATGTACACAAATAGAGCCATACGGCAAAATGCTCACGGTCGTAACAGATTCACGGTCTTAACTTTTTTGACACACAACCAATCTCCCAATGTTGATGCAACACGTAACGAATACAGCTATATGCACTCGGCAGGAAGCCCCGATGACGTGTCTTTTGTAAAAGCCTCACAACTACACTAGCTCTTTCCTTTCCACTTGGTGGCCGCCGCGAATGTGATTCACGGTCGTAACAAAATTTTTACATACAATGACAACCTAAAATTGACAAGCCCTGCATAGAAAACGGGAGGGAATTTAATGTATAGCGAGTTCATTTGAAGAAAATAACTTAGGCTTAACCAAAATATAATTAATAATCAAAGTTTGTTCTTTCTTTGAAAATGAATAGCCACAATTTCAAATTCTTTTTGAATACAATGTTTTACGACCGTTAACCGTATGTTTTCACCTGTGTCCATCTAAAAAGAAAAAAATGACATATCCGAGCTTTTATTATTTTTTTTTTCAATTGGGCATACTTAGTCTTTATTCAACAAAATCACTAGGATATCTGGGGAAACCTGTGGAGACAGTAGATTGGCTACAAAAGAGGATTTTGTTTTTGTTTATGAGAACCAAGGTAGAAAGTGGATTAATACATTAACTGATTAACAAGAAAACAAAAACAAGAAATATTTCCTCGAGTTTGTTTTATTTCAGTACACTCAATGAAATAAAAGTGTAGTCCAAATACACTCTTGACATGTTCATTTTTTTATGGCATCAAAGACAAACTTAGGTCACCCTCAGCCTGACTGTTTAGCTCAGAAGACCCATATGTGAAATATCAACACCAAGGCTATTTATGCCAATTTTCATATTCCTGTGGTGACTAGAATTTTTTTTAGGCAGCCAAGGAATGTGCAAAATCCTCAATTACTGGTTTTTGACATCAAAAAGTTTTTTCTAAAAATTTTAAAAGATGCCCTTAATCCTGGTATTACTTCATGTGTGCATACACCAACTGAGGTAATTTCTTACACAAACCATTTTTGAAAACTCCTCTAAAATTAAAAAATTTCGGATTGATCCTTTCCTGTGTTGTGGACGTTACATCATGTCAACAATGCCTTTTGTTGTACTCTCTTTCAATGCATTTACAGTTGTGAAATTTATAACCTGTTCAATGTTTTTAGCAATAACTTTATGAAACTAACATTTATACATACCAAAGGTATATTACAGCAATGTATTAAATATATTTGATGCAGGTTCTAATTTCAATTTCCATATGTTATTTCACACATACTGCATTCTCCTTTCAGACGCATAAAATGTAATCATTTTTTACTTTTCAAAAGTTTTTAACTTTATGTAATTAGTTACCCACATGCAACAAACGATAGCAAATACACACTCAATCCTAACTTTTACATCTCAAATTACATAAAATATTCTTATTTTTTGCTTTTTTTAATTTTGTTATATGCATTTTGTTGCCTTTCACTTCTGATGGTGACTGTTCTGAGACCGATCCAAACATTTGCAGATATTTCCTTTGTTTCTAATACTTCTTATTGAGTTTTGAACATTTAAATCTGAATGTAAAATTAAATATTGGTTACTTTTTACAGGGCGCAAATTCAGTTAAATTCCAGATTTGAGGTATTTAACCAAACGGGCACTCAATTTGATGCTAATTGGGATTGTTTAAGATTCAATTATCTTGGATCAAGCAGTTATGTAACTGAAATACTGAATCATATGAATCCTACTATATTTCTTACATTAAATTTTGGACACCACAATTACAATACTATCCATTCATAACCTTTTGAGCTATTTGTTTTTCTTAAAATCTCCAAAAAAATCAGGGATTTCACTGGTTTTTTGCACTAATTGTATGCTAGCATGGTTGTACCCTCAAAATTTAACAGAAATAGGTTTGTTGACAATTAAGTTATTTTTCCTCCTATCCTAGCAATTAGCAACATAGCAACTACAGCGTGGGAATATTAAGTGTTTGCCAAAGTGTAACGTCCAACATATTCTACACCACAGTTAATTTTCTTTGTGTATTTAATCTTCTTTGGTATTTGTTGTCCCTTGTTTTCTTTTGTTTCATAGCTTTTTAATTTTGCAATAAATTAGACACCATACACAGGTCATTCTAAAGTCTAAGCACTGATACAAGCATAATCCACCTGTCCAACATTCAAATGTAACATCCGCAACAAAGCAGTGATCAGTGCCTTTGATACGGTACTTTGGCATATAACAGAAATGAAAAAGAAGTTCAATTTATGAATTAGGTCATCTGAAACCTGTTTACTCTCTATAGCGCTAATACAGCTTTACCAGATAGAAAGTAATGACAAATGATTACCAAATGGTTAAATTACAATTTTAAAATCATAGTAAAATGCATATTTTTTCAATAAATCATCAGAGGGCTAATTCAGTGTAAATTATTAAACATAGATTATGATACATCCCTACATCAACACATAAATACAGCATGGCCAATTCGGTTGTAAACTACTTAGAAATGCCTTCAATATCTTATTTTTGCCCGTCAACATTAACAACAATTACGTCCGCACACCACTTTTGCTAATTAACATTTTAAATAGTAAAAAAGACAAGTAAATTTAGTTGTTAATAGTTCATCTTATCACTCAATCATCTGGTAAAGGTACAAATACAAACATCTCTTGATTCTCCAATTTTATAATAAAACCTTGATTGCTGGGTTGCGCAACGTTCCTAGCGTTGCGTCGGACGTTACAGGTGTTTACGGAACAAATTTAATGGGCATCATACAGTGTAAAATGATAAGGATGGGGATCTACTTGCCTGGTTCTGTGGACGTGTGTGTTAGCGGCCTTTTATTTTAAATATAGACCAATTAATTACAAGTCCAAGTGTTGGCACCAGGTAACCGAATGTATGTTGCGGAACGTTACAAAAATTTTGACGGAAACTTACCTTTTTTACGGGAAGGAAGAAGTGCATAGTTTTGTTTTTTAATATGTGACATCATAATTCATTTTGTTTCAAATATTGGTTTGTAAGATGAACCTCTTTATACAAGCAAGTCTTTAATATAACCTTGCTCTAATCTAAAGGCAATGGTCTGCTAAATTAAGTATCAAATTGTTGACGGAAAATGACGTCCGCACATCAATTTTTTAATTGACCGCTCTTTAGAATAAGGACACGTATGGGTGTCCATTACGGAAGTTCTAACATTGATACAGATTGCTATGAGGAAAATAGAAGATACATGTCTTCTTTGTTGCAGTGGCAAATCATACAAATTGGTACAGTTTGGTTGGTTGACAAATTCCGTCACCATTTGGCTGTTTAAGCATGTCCACTCACACAGGAGGAATCACCCAAACGTTGTTAAGCTATGGGAGCTTAAGCTAGGTCTATACTTAATATACATCACAAAATAATTCCGCTTGCTGAACGTGTTTTGCTGGGGCCCCTCAAAGTGTCATTAAGGTTTTTGGTATATGTTAAAAAAACCAGAGACATATATATTCTGTGGCGTTAAAGGCTCATGCTACGGTCCCTTTTCTGTCATTAATGTGCGAAAATGGTTTTGCTGCAAAGAGTCCGCACCCATAACACAATTATATGTATGTCACGAAACATCGATCAACTATGACAGTCAGTCTTGGAAAGGAAATTTAGCAAATGTAGTGCGATATACCAGATCCTGTCATATGTTCGGTATACGTGTGTTGTTTGCCTGAGTGCGGTGATTCTTGTTTTTTGTTTTGTATACGCGTGCTCGGACCTCCGTGGGTCGATAGTATGGTAGGACCCCAAATACATTATAATAACTACATTTGAATAAAAACGTTCTCAGCAGTCCCTAGGATTTTTGAATGGCGCGAAAATTGAATTTTCGAATGCCTTGTTCTCAAATTTCTTCTACGAACTAAACGTTGCAGAACAAAATTGTCTTAAAATTGATGTGTTTTCTTGCCGTTTGGTGAAAATTGAAGGAATCCATCAATCGGTTTTGGAGGGATCAATCAGGCATAATAGCGATTTAGGGATTTTTTCCATAGAGCTCCACAGGAGCTTGTCAACCTCCAAAATCCAACTCTAGTATCGAACATCGGCGTCCTTCGAGATGCCCCATTGTCTGTGGAGCTGTTCCACAAGTAGTGTCCAGTCTGCTTCCAGGTATCCCCAAGAACTTTGTAATTTCTAATCATTTTATTGGTCCCCCGCGCAACTTTTGGTCCCCCGCCAACTTTGTTTTCGAAGGGGGACTCTAGAAATGCTCCCGTCCTGTGTGCAGTGTGGGTGGTTCCCACGCGTATCTTTGGAACTAATCAAGTGTGGGTGTCCATCTTCTCACATAGATGTATCCCAAGTACGCGTTTGGGGGATCCGAAGTGGTTCATGTGTCATGGGTCCACAGGTCAAAATGAGGTTCCAAAAAATATGGTAAAAATAGGGTTAAATTGCTATAACCTTGGGTCAACACATATCTTTTGATCTAGCAAGTATGGGTGTCCATCTTTGCACCATATATGTCGCTTAGTAGGCGGCGAATGAGTTCGGAGATGGTCATTTGCATTTGGTCCCAAAGGTCAAATTTGGTCAAAAATTGATATAACCCTTGTCATTGTGGTAGGATGATGAACTTGGTGGGTGTGCTCAACATTCGTGCCAAAGTTTTTGAAGGCTTTCAGGTCATGCGGGGTCATTCAAGGTCCACATCCCTAAACATGTGGTAGTATGATGAAACTTGGGGGTGCATTCAATATTCAGTGCCGACAAATTTTGAAGGTCATTTCAGGTCATGCGGGGTCATCCAGGTTCAAATCTCGAACATGTGGTTAGATAGAACACTTTGGGTGGGTGTGCTCAACATTCGGTGTCGAAATTTCGAAGTCATTTCAAGTCATGTGGGGTCATTCAACATCAAATCACTAAACATGTCGTAGTATGATGAAACGTAGTGGGTGCGGTCAATATCATCCGAAATTTTGAGTCTCAAGGTCCATGCGGGGTCATCCAGGTCAAATCTCTAAACATGTGGTAAGGATGATGAAACTTGGTGGGTGTGCTCAACAATCGGTGCCGAAAATTTGTAAGGGCATTCAAGGTCCATGTGGGGTCATTCAATGTCAAATCCCTAGCATGTATAGGATGATGAAACTTTGTTGTTGCGGTCATATTCGTGCCACAGTTTGAAGGTCATGTTCAAGTACATGCAGGCATTCAGGTCACATCTCAACATGTGGTAGGATGATGAACCTTGGTGTGTGCGGTCAAAATTCATGCAGAAAATTTTTGAAGGTCTTTTTGAGGTCCATGTGGGTCTCCAGGTCAAATCACTGCATGTTTGTATGGTTCGCTGAAACAAGGTCCATCTGGGGTCATCAAATTATTGAAACTGCTATGGTAGGAGCCTCT
>JAMKCH010047861.1:0-11357 GCA_023653785.1 Ophioderma brevispina
TGTTTGTATTGAATTGACATTATGTGTGTATACAAGCACCCAAACTAATAATTATTCCGTGCAATATTCAAAATGTCAGCGCCCAGCACGGACGACTGGTTTTGAATGGGTTCACCCCCTTGGATAGAGCAAGATAATTTAAGATTTACTGCATTTAATCCATTGTAACACTGATGAGAAGAGCTAAGATAATAAATACAGACCTAAATCTATACGACTGTCTTGTGTCGTCAATGTCTGAACTCTATTATTAATCAACTTTAACAAATATTGTGCCGAAATGTAAAAAAGAAAGAAATTATTTTTCCAATGATCGTTTTCTATTCGGCTTGTTTGTAATTGAAAAACCACACGACTACATGACTTTGGTGAACAAATTCATATTAGCTATCGTGACCACGTGTATGCTGTGTGCCATTTTAATCATTTCAACCGCCGTCTGATATTTAAAGGAACACAATGACATAGAATTTATGCAGATATATTGAAATGGACAATTTAGTGTTGCAGCATGAGATGAAAAAAGGGCCTTTGATTTCTACCAACCATACACAAACAATTATATAAATTTAATGTCTAATAAGCAAGTCTTTTTTTTTTACATTTTGAACAAATTCCAACGGGAAGGTACAACGGATCTGCTCTCAACTCGCCCCTTTCCTATACCATTATAGTGTAAGTTGTTTTTCCCTAAAAAATGCAACATAAACAATTTTTGTGTTATCATATTTCTAAATTGTCACAGAATGATGTGTCAAAAGTTTAGAAAAATAAAAAAAATGGGGAACAAAAAAAAAAAAAAAAAAAAAAACAATTTACCATATCTACGGTCATTAGATTCAGGACTATACGCTCATGACGGTTCAAGGTCATCTTGGGGTTAATTCTTTCAGAGTACTTCGATTTTGACGAAATTTATCTGAAATTGTTTGTCTGGTAACAGAAAATACATATTTGTCCTGCATTTGACATTTTAGTATGTAAATTAGATGGTAAGTATTAATGACTCCATAGGATATGTAGACCATTGTTACATTTTGACCTCTAATTACGTGACCAAATGGTGAAATGAGTGCAAGTATTATATTTTCTGGTCCTTCGGGACTATTTGAAGAATTTGAGACCATTTTGAGAAAAAAATCGGACCATCCTGAAAATGTTACCCCAGGATGACCTTGAACCGTTATTACCCTTTAACTATTAAATATAACCCACAGATAGGGCAAATAATACCCTTTTCAATCCTTAAGTTATGGCAAAAATGTTGGTATAGATTTCGATTTCAGTACAATTATAGCTACTTTATATTTCCCCCTGTACAAACCTTGCCTCCTCGCAAATAAATGTTCCCCGCTACTTCCCCGTCTAATTCTAGACTTTTGATACGTTATTCTTTAACATGTCGAATCATTTCTAAGTATAACAACACCGAAATTGTTTCTGCTGCAATTATTTTGAGGTCAAACCTTTTTTAAATTTCTTGCACTATTACATGTAAGGTCAGCCGAGCTAAGTTATCTTGAGTAGTCTTGGTTGGGTAATTTACTCTGCAGCGCGGTGGCTCAATGGTGCATATCAAGCATTACAAATTTGGTCTGATATAAATTCAAACTAATTTTAATGAAACGGTGTTTTTGATATAAAAATCAATTTGTGTTTTTGGTACGAAACTCGGTTTCTATGGGTCTCGATAGGCAAGTGTGCGAAGCAACCAGTTATGGCTGGCCCGCGTGAGGCCCCGGACAAATCAGGTGTCTCAAACCGCTTCGTCTATTGAGCGCTTCCAATTAATGACGAGGATGATGATGACGACGACGATGATGATATGATGATGGTGATTTTTAAAAAAATATATTATTTAGCTATTTAACTTGCCACTTAAGTCGACTAAGTAGTTATCTAATTAAGGTAGCGAAACTACACACTTGATTTTCCCGTTGAGTGCTATAAGTCGTTAACTTCCAGTAGTTATTACTTTGTAGCACTCAACAGATATTAAATTTTGAGTGCAAGAAAGTCGTAACTAAACCAAATTCGGATTAATTAGCTTAACAACTCTGCAATAAATTGAGTTTTTTACTTGAAATACATGTTAGACTATGTCTATTCAATCATTTACATTGTTTACACTTTCTAAGTCCTGCACATAAAGTTAGTGCAAAAAGGCGTAGCTAATTTTTTAATATGTTTAATAAGGTTCGCCAAAATTTATCATAAATTTGGTAGAAAAATTGAAATTGCACAGAAATATTTGGGATTTATTTTATTTACACACTTTCTTAAAACTATTACCTTACCAAAGTAAATTGGCTTATCTAGAAGACTAGTACGACTTTGTTTGCACAAATATTCATTAACAAAATCGCCAAAAAATGTCTGTTACACATAATTGCACCTCGCACTCACAAAACTATAAAAAGCAAAGTTTGGACCGCGCTCCCGCTGGGTTACAAAAAAAACGCTACTAAAAAATCATGAATAAGTTACATCAGATTTTCATATACGCGGTCCCTTAGTGCTCGTTGAAGCCCTTTGGTTTTTTAACCTCGGGAAGTGACGCAAGCCGTATGGATCCTGCTACAGTAGAGCACCCGGACGAGCCCCCTCTGCTACTCCACTCTTCTTAGGCCTCTTCACCACCAAAATGATCGCATAGAGCTTTAGGTAGTCGAGGCATACTATAGTGAGTAGGTATTGAAAAGCCAGCCACGTTAAAGTTTGCAATTTTCTGAGCCACTTTTAAAGCTGTGAATACACGACTACAGCCGCCAGACCTATGATCACCGAAGAATAAACCCTGAGTGCGATGAATTTGGACTCGTTGAAGTTATCCGGAATTTCCTCCGAGCTCTGAAGGCGAAGTAACAACACACGACCATTATAGTTCCGTTGTATAATACTGGAAGCAAGGTAATCCGTAGCCAAAACTGCAGTAGAACTTCCAATCCCGGTTTTCCTCTGTAGCGGGTTTAAAGGATATCGGGCTTTGATTCGCCAAAGTTTGTCGAAAACATTCTATTAGAAACCTGTATAAAAAAGAGTGTGATCAATTTAATAATATTAAGGTAACGTTTCCATTGTTTTTTATCTTAAGCGTTGGGGACTGTCCGTCCTTGTTCATGTCCATTATATCGCACTTGTGGAAGTTATTTGTATGATTTTAGCGATTCAAAGTCACATCAAGGGAGGTTATGTAGACAAGTGGCACGCGTTCAGCGTCAGCTGTATGTTTCTGACAACTCTAAATGACATTGACAAGTGACAACACCAAACCAGTGGCAAGACATCAAAATGGGCTTTGACAAACACTATGTACGAGTCCGAGTGACTTCGGAAATGCCAGGCGATACCAGAGTAGCAACGTAATAATCTCACAACCTGGAAAACTGACAACTCCCGTCCTCAATGTTAACCTCACTACATGTGTGGCGTATTTGGTTATTATATCATGCGGTGCAGCCGCATGATATTTACTGTCTTCTCATCGATTTCTTTCCTTTCTTTCTTTCTTAGTTAATGCCGTTTCCGCCTAACTTTTCTTGTTTTTCTTAAGTTAGGCGTTTCGCCTAACTTATTGGTTTCTGCTGTTTCTTTCTTAAGTTAGGCGTTTCGCCTAACTAGTTTTTCTTGCCCGTTTCTTTCTTTCTTTCTTTCTTCTTGTTTCTTTACAACCACTACTCCTCCTTTACGGCTTGACCTCTAATGACCTAACCGCCAGAGTAATGACCTGCACAAGCTATATTCAGTGTGCTTTGTTTGGGGTCAGCGGGCACGAGGGTCCACAGGGGTCAAAAGTGTGATTTTCTTTAAAATTGTATCTCCTCCTACGGTTACATTGCATGGACCATGCTATGACGCGCTTAACCCTTCAGAAAAGGTAGTGGTGTTGGTCGAGTGGTCAATTTTGGGTCATTAAAGGGGGCACTTCCGTCTTATGTGAAAAATTTTCAAAAATCTTCAATCTACTCATGCAAAGTTAGGGTCAGTGACTCATATATATGAAGCAGCTTAAGACCCTCCACAAACGTTGTGTCCTCGGCATGGGGGTCAAAGGGTCCTAAGGGGGAACTTTGATCAAAAACCAAAAATAGTTATAAAATATTCAAAATTTTTATCTCAAAACCCAACCATTGTACAGTGACTTAACTTTCAGATATGCTTCATGTACCTTGTGTAATGCAAGTAGTTTTATTTGGAGGTCAAGGTCATTTAAGGTCATTTTTCTGTTTTCAGTAAATTAATTCAAGAATTTTTTATCTCTAGAACTAGCATAGAGAATCTACAGTTCCTACTCCCACAAATTAAGGCTACATCACAGATTGGACCAGATGCCACATTTACCAATTAAAGGGCTTCCAAGGAAACCTATATTAATTTATTCTCAGGCTCTCACAAATTAAAATCGCTTGGCAAGCTGAATGGTACCTCTTAGGATGAAAAATGTCATTTGTTACCTCTTCATGCGACAACTCTTTTCGAATCAACGGTCACAAACAGCCTAACTTTCGCGCTCTTGCAAGCGACGCAATTAGCTCTAGTTCTGATTTCTTTCTTTCTTCCTTTACTTTAAACCACTACTCCTCCTTAACGGCTCGACCTCTAATGACCTAACCGCTCAGAGTACATGGACCTGGCCACAGCTATATGCAGTGTGGCTTTGGTTTGGGTCAGAGTCCACGTAGGGCACAGAGGTCAAAAGTGTGATTTTCTTTTAAAATGTATCCCTCCTACAGTTTGGCATGAGTAAATGGTTAGGACTTCAGCTATATAGGGTGTGCTTGTGTTTGATTCAAATGTTGCGTAAGGGCCACAAAGTTAAAAAACCTAACCCAAGTTTTTCAAACCTTGGGCTCAGTTCAAATTTGAGCATTACCTAGTATATATGGCACCATAACAGTAATAACATCAGCATATTTGTTCCTGTCAGGTAAGGCATATAACCTGAACTTTTTGACCCAGGCTTGAGTGGTAAATGATATCTAACACTTCTTTAACTGGAAGGAGCCTCTAGCTATGGTTCTGTGTACCATGCATCAATACTATATACTCATATGGGAATAACTGTACAGTGTGTTGTTCTGTGCTAGACAGTAAATTATTATTAAACCCGTGTACATCAACGTTCGTGCAGGTATGTGTTTGTGTTTTTTTTCTAATTCACTCAGCTCTAGGAGCATATTATTTTACAATAAGAGTATATCACTAATACAGTGTAAAATTGTGTGTTAACCTTGAAATTGCATCACAATTGTTAAAGCTATTAAAGTGGAGTGGATGTCTATATAAAATTCCTCTTTGGCTTTTACAAACTAATTAAATTTTGGAGGCCTTGATCAACATACTCTGACAATGGTGATAAAATGATAAACTACTACATAGTTGGTTATATAGTTTCGGTACCTCGATGTGTTGGATTCATGTCCATGGTTTGGAATGTAAGAATGCTAGGGAACATGAGTGCGGCAACCAATACGGGTGTGGTAATCTGCGAGTTGGCGAGTGTTAGTTGCGAAGTACAAGTTGTGAGGTCCTGAATTGGGGGATTTGTGAGTTAAAATGTACGAGTTGAATTTTAAAAACACATGCGAGTTGTGCAGTTTTCTCATTTTTATGAAGGCTATGCATCTGAGATTCACTCGCAATATCCCGGTAGAGGCTGCATAATGGGGTATTCTCCAGATTCGGAGCCCAGTACAACATTAGTACAATACCCATTAAAGGGGCATTCCCTGAAATCTACATATTCCCTACTACCAAAAATTAAAGGCTATCAATCACTGATTGGCCCCATATGCCAACATTTACCAATTAAAGCGGGCATTCCAGGAAAAACCTATGAATTTATTCTCAGGCCCTAACAAATTAAAATCTCTTGGCAAATCTGAATTTGGTGCAATCTTGTATATAAAGAATGTGAACCTCTTCATTCGACAACTCTTTCGGGTCAACGTTTTACAAACCGCCTACTTCGCGCTTTTGCAAGAGCGGCAATTAGCTCTAGTTGCTGTTTCTTTCTTTCTTTCTTAACACAGCCGTCCTTCAAGGCCGTCTTGTTCTGTTTTTTGATGCGTCTCTTTACAAGCCGGCCTTCAGGCCGCCTTGTTTTGGTTTTTTGAATGCGTTCTTCTTCTTTCTTTCTTTTCTTCTGGCAACACTTCAAATGCGTATAGTTTTGTCAGGTTTGACGTATTCCTACCAGACTTGCACCAAATGGCCACTGAGTCTTCCCATTTGTCATATGACTTTGACCACTGTCCGGGGTCATCTAGGTCACAGGGTCAAAAGTGTGATTTTCTTTAAACTGTCTCTCCTCCTGCCAGTAAACTTCATGGTAACGTGACGCCATGCACATGAAGCATCTTTATACCAAACAGCTTCACAAAATTTATGTTTCCTATAGGTCAAGTCTGGGGTCATTAAGGGGGCACTTCCGGTCTGAATGTGAAAAATTCTCAAAAAATCCTAAAAAATAGCTATCTGCTATATGCACGTTGCATTGTCACGTGACTCATAAATAGGTAAAGCAGCTTAAGACTCTTCACAACTTGTGCTCTTCATGGGGGTCAAAGGTCCTTAAGGTGTCACTTCCTGTCAAAAACCAAAATAGTCCAAAATATTCAAAATTTTTTATCTCAAAATCCAACATAGTACCGTGACTTCCACTTTTCAGATTTGCCATTCATGTGACGGGTGTATGCAAATATTTTTCTTTTGGAGGTCAAAGGTCATTTAAGGTAATTTTTCCGGTTTTAAGGTAAATAATTTAAGAATTTTTTTATCTCCAGAACTAAGCATAGTAGAATTTTTTCAATTTGCATTGGAACAATGCATTTTTGTTGTGTACAAGGTTTTTTTTATACCGGGATCAATGTCATTAGGGTGTCAAAAGGTCAATTTTTGCCAAAAAATGCTAAAAATACGGATTTGCGCACAGATTCTTCAAAATGCAATATTTTCAGCCAAAATTACAATTTTCAGTGCAAAAGACATCATAACGTGATTGACGTAGAAACAAAACCAGCCCGTTCCATCAACGCGAAAATGGCCTCAAAATCCATTCTACTATTGACAAGTTCAATATTGAATCCCCTATAGTATCATACAGTATATCATGCATTACGTCTGCTGCTAGACCGCGTACTGATAGAGGTGGCGCGTTCTAACTTAACGATTTGGGATTGTTAAAATTAACCAATTTTGCCGCCTTTCCTATATTAAATATCAATGCAGAACTTCACAGCTTTCATTTGGACACCAATTTTACTTCCTTGTAAATAGTCGACAATATTCGCCTACAACTGTTTGGCGCTATTTTTTTCAAAAGGAGTACTTTGTATCCCACGATTTTGCCTGAACTAATTTGCTCTATCCCCCCCCCCCCCCATTTAGGTCCCCCCCCCCCTTCACACACACTTGGTATAATTCATGCAGTACAGCCCTTCCTTGTCGCCAGAAACTGTTGACGCATTTGTTTGATTAACTTCCGATACCGTTTGCGCACTATATAGCTAGCTATCAAGTACAGGCGAACCTGCTTTTTACAAGACGGCCTTCAGGCCGCCTTGTTCTGTTTGTGATGGGTTCTTACAGCCGGCCTTCAGGCCGTTTGTTTGTTTGATGGGTCTTTACAAGACGGCCTTAGGCCGTCTTGTTCTGTTTTTGATGGTTCTTTCTTTCTGATTCTTCTTCTCTTCTTTCTGGGCCACACGTCATTATTTGCCGTTCTAGCCGACGTGGTTTGACCCGTATTCTAAATAAGCTTGCACCCAAATGCCACTGAATCGTCCCATTATGTCACCATACTTTGACACCGGTTGGGGTCATCTAGGGGTCACGGGGTCAAAAGTGTGGATTTTTTAAACCTGTATCCCTCCTACAGTTTACATTGAACAGTAACGTGACTCATGCAGGAGAAAGCGCTTGGGCCCCTTACCCTTAACAAAAGTTATGGGTCGAGAGGTCAATTTGGGGTCATTAAGGGAGCAACTTCCGCGTCTAATGTGACCAAATCTTCAAAACAATCTTCAAAAATAAGCTATCTGGTATATGCAAGGTTGCATGGTCACGTGATTCATACATACGAAGCAGCCCAAGACCCTTCACAATGTTTGTGCTCGGCCATAGGGGTCAAAGGTCATTAAGGGGGAACTTCCGCGTCAAAAAAACCAAAAATATTTCCAAATATCAAAAAGTTTATCTCCAAAACCCAAACATAGTACAGGACCGCTAACCTTGCAGATATGCTTTCATGTTACCTGGTGTATGCCAAGATATTTATGGAGGTCAAAGGTCATTTAAGGTCATTTACGGTTTGTTTACAAGGTAAATAATTAGAATTTTTTCTCCAGAACTAAGCATAGTAAGAATTTTTTTTTATTTGCATTGGAACAATGCATTTTTGTTGAGTACACGGGTTTTTTCTTCTTATACGGGATCACAGGTCATTAAAGGGGGTTTCAAAAAAGGTCAATTTTGCCAAAAAATGTTTAAAAAATAAGACCCCCCAAATTGGATTTATCTCAGCTATAGAGGACAGATAAAGCCCGCTATTACTACAGTGATGTACCATTAATAGTAGAGATGTGTATGATAGTCTCGACCCCAAAGGTCAAAGTTTCAAGTCAAAAGGTCAAAATTTCACCAAACAAGCTCGATTGAACTGGAAATTGACAGGAAATAATCCTGGGGATATAGTAAATACAGAAAAGAAAATACAGTTGATCTATTCGTGACCAGGGGTCACATTATAGGTTATAGGGGTTGAAAAGGTCAAATCCCTGACATGCTGGATTGAGTTGAAAACTCAATAATATTGATCTTGTGAAAGTTGTTAACACGTAAAAATACATTTAATGACATTTGTGACATCTTGGTCAAGTTACAGGGTTCAAGTCAACATCGCCAAGGGGTCATTAAGGGGATCACCATCCATTCCAATACGCAGTCTTGTAAATTAGATCTTCCCCAGGTCTAGTTCTTTCTTTCTTTCATGGCAACACGTCAGGGCAACATTTCAAATACTAATAGTTTGTCTGGTTTGACTTAGTCTGACCAGACTTGCACCAAATGGCCGCTGAGGCATCCCATTCAGGGACATAAGACTTTGACCCCTTTCGGGGTCATCTAGGGGAACAGGGGTCAAAACTGTTGATTTTCTTTAAATGTATCTCCTCCTACATTACATTGCATGGAAACGTGACTCATGTATATGAAAGTAGTAGCTTTGGACCCTTCACAAAAGTTAGAGGTCGAGAGGTCAAGTCGGGGTCATTAAGGGGGCACTTCCGGTCTTAATGTGAAAAATTCAAAAAAATCGTCAAAAAAGCTATTGCTCTATGCAAACATTGCATGGTCACATGCCTCATACATACGGCGCCCTTAAGACCCTCATAAAACGCTCTGGGCTCGGGAATGGGGTCCACGGTCATTAAGGGGGAATTCGGTTCAAAAAACCAAAAAATATTCAAAATATCCAAAAATTTTATCTCAAAACCCCAAAATAGTACACAGTGACGTAATTGCAGATATGGCTTTCATGTTACCTGATGATGCAAAGGGATTTTTATTTGGGGGTCAAGGTTATTTTAAGGCATTTCCGGTTTTAGGTAAATAATTTCAAGAATTTTGATTTTTCAGAGAATTAAGAGCATAGTAGAATTTTTTTCTTTGCATTGGAACAATACATTTTGTTGTGTACACGAGGTTTTTTTTTTATACCGGGATTATTATTTATATTAAAGGTCATAAGGGGGTCAAAAGTCAATTTTGCCAAAAAAATGTTAAAAATAGACCAAATTGGATTTATCTTAGACTAAAGGGGACAGATAAAGCCCGTTATTCACTCCAGTGATTTGTACATTAATAGTAGAAGAGGTCTATGATAGGCTCGACCCCAAATGTCAAAAGTTCAAGGTCCAAAGGTCAAAATTTACAAACAAGCTCCGGAAATGAAATTGACAGGAAGTAAAATCGGCAATATCGTAAATACATAAAAATTACAGTTGACCTATTGTGACCCAGGGGTCACGTTATTAGAGGTGCAAAGGTCAAATGCCGACATGCTTGGATGAGTTGAACTCCTTAAGATTGATCCTGTGAAAGTTGTTAACACGTAAAAAACATTTAATGACATGTGTGACTTTGGTGAAGTTACAGGGGTAAAAGTCATGTCATCAGGGGTCATTAAGGGGAATCACCATCCATTCCCCAATGCGGCCCCCCCCCGTCTTTGTAAATAGATCTGTCCCCAGGTCTTGTTCTTTCTTCTGTTTCTGCAAAACACGTCAGGGCAACATTTCAAATGACTAATAGTTTTGGTCATGGGTTTGAAGTATTCTGACCAGACTTGCACCAAATGACCGCTGGGTCATCCCATTCATGACATATGAATTGACCCTTCGGGGTCATCTAAGGTCACAGGGGTCAAAAGTGATGTTCTTTAAACTGTATCTTCTCCTACAGTTTAAATGCATGTTAACGTGACTCATGTATATGAAAAAGCCTTAGCACCCTTCACAAAAGTTATGGGTCGAGATGTCAATTGGGTCATTAAGGGGGCACATCCGTGTCTAATGCAAAAATTTAAAAAATCTTCAAAAATGCTATCTGTATATTGAAACGGTGCATGGTCACATGACTCATACATATGAAGCAGCTTAAGGCCCTCCACAAACGTTGTGCTTCTCAGCATGGGGTCATAGGTCATTAAGGGGGGACTTCCGGTCAAAAACCAAAATAATTCCAAAATGATTTCAAAAATGTTATCTCAAAACCCAAAACATAGTACGTGACTTAAATTGGCAATCTGCTTTCATTGTTACCTGGGTAACACGGTTTTTATTTGGAGGTCAATCAAAAGGTATTAAGTCATTTCCGGTTTTAAGGTAAATAATTTCAAGAATTTTTATCTCCAGAACTACGCATAGTAGATTTTTTTTATTTGCATTGGAACCCCAATGCATTTGTGTTGTGTACACGAGGTTTTTTTTATAACGGGATCAAAGGTCATTAAGGGGGTCAAAAGGTCAATTTTGCAAAAAATAAGACCAAATTGGATATATTCGCCTAAAGGGGATAGATAAAGCCCGTTATTAATACAGTGATGTAAACATTAATAGTAGAAGAGGTTTATGATAGTCTCGACCCCCAAAGGTCAAAGTTCAGGTCAAAGGTCAAAATTTACAAACAAGCTCCATTGAAACTGAAATTGACCGGATATCCGCGGGATATCGTAAATAAATACAGAAAAATTACAGTTGACCCTTATTCGTGACCCAGGGGTCACGTTTATAGAGGTGAAGCGTCAAACCTGACAGCTTGGATTGAAGTGAAACTCAATTATTGATCCTGTAAAGTTG